>VXAX01005176.1:1434580-1638209 GCA_013399835.1 Leptocoma aspasia | reverse complement strand
AGGAGCAAGCACTGCAGATGTCCTGCTGGTGCAAGCCAAGGAAGAATGTATTTGTAGAACTGGACCTAGACATTTTCCCTTTCCAGAGTCCTGAAAAATTACACAGCTGTTCCTAAGTAATTTAATTGCTGAAGTAAATTATTAAAAATAAACGTCCAGTAGTCTTTTCAGTGTCATTTTGATTGCAGTCTGTTGGTTGTGTATGTCACTCTGTGGTTAGGCTCCCAACATATAGGTAAAGGTTTTTAACTAGCAAAGTGGAAGAAACAATCTTTTAAATGGTGTATGATTCTAAAATCTTGACACTTCATGAAGTGTTTCAGAAATTACTAAATTACTTTTAAGTATGTAACTTGGAATACTTTGTGACCCCCCTTTAAACCTCAATTAAACTAATGAATGAGAAACGTTTGACAATTTTGACATTATCTTTCAGTGCTCTCTTTGTTTCACTGTCTCTTTTCCGCTAATGCTTTTTTTTTTTGTAGTTGCAGTTCTGATGTTGTGATAAGTAATAGCTCAGGTGCAGCAGGCATGTTGGTCTCATGCTAGTTAAATACATGGGACATGTTTATGTGTTTAGTACCTTTTGTGATATCACACAATTGAAAGCAATAGCTTTCAAGGATTTTTGAACTTTCTGTGGATGGTAACTGTCAGATATTTCTGTAAGAGCTTTGAAATCCACCGTCATGGTCAATTTCCAAATGATCATGTTTAATGTAGGGCAGATGGTGGGAATCTTGTTTCTTGGTGGTGAGCACAGGTGTGAAAAGCGACTCACACTGGCCCTTAAAGTTGAAAAATACAATTTTCTTTGCCTGAAGACTTGAGCAAGAAACTGTAACTAAGTCTAAGGAGAAGTTGTGACTCTCCAAAAAAACTTCCACAGAACAGACTTTCACCCACGGCATTTAAGCTCTGACTTAGTCAGTAGTGACTGTGCTGAAAGTACTCTTGACTCTGAGAAACGTTTATGGGATGAAAGTCTAAGCATTAAGCCTTCTTAACTGCTAAGCTCTATTGCTTAGTTGTATGTCATGGCTTCCCCATCTCTAATGCGTTTACTAAGTTTGCCATTCTTTTCTTTAGTCTGACAGTTGGGTTTTGAGTAGTGATTTCATCATCAGTCCTGAGTGAAATGCCATCCTAGTGAAGGAATTCTGCCAGCTCTGAGCTGTCCAACACCACAGCTTGGTTAGCAAGCAGGCTGTCTTCCTTCTCTTATGGAATGCTCCTTGGTTACTTGGTGGGTTCCTCTTTGCAGCTGGTGCAGACCATGATGGTTTCTTTCTTCTGTATGTTTATGCTTGAGATTGTTAAATTGTCTAGGAGGAAAATAAAGAACTGAGGGGAGATTTTGGAGGAGCATCTTGGATGTGTATGTTTGTGTATTAGCCAGCTGGATGGAGATGATGTAGTCTTGTGTTCTGCAGCTGGCAAGCACTGACAAAGGTGCTTCATAGAGAGGGTTTATATGACCTTAATTAAAAAAATATTTTTGATGGATATGGAGAAGTCCCTCCTGGGGACTGCTGGGGGGGGTGGGGTGAAGAGGAGGTTAATGAATTATGGTGGCTGAGACAAGAAGGTTTTCTGGTGAATGAAGATTCATCAGCTGAGGGAGCTGTTCATCAAGGAAGACAGTACCGTCCTAGAGAACAAAAATGTCCTTACGAGTACTTTTGTTAGAGTCGTAGGGGACCCGTTCAATTAATAGTTAATTAATAGTACTTTTGCTGGTTTAACAGTACTTTTGCTGATGCAGGAGCTCTGCTTGAGCTGTTGAGTGACTCTATGCTCTGGTGTAGAGCAGCATTGATTACTGAACAAGGATTATGACAGAAGACCTGCTGCTCAGAAGTCCAGCACATTACTTAGTTAAGGGATCAAGTGTACACTTGATACTCTTTTTAGATGAAAAGTACTTACTATATGGTTCTTTCTGTAATGTATTCACAAAAATTTAGTGAGGTATAGGTACAGATAAGAAAAATTATGTATAAGAAGTCTGAGTGTTACAAGATAGTATCTCTGGTTTTGATCAGCAGACCTTTACAGGGGCAAGAAAAAGCAAGTGGGATGTTTTCAACGTAAAGCTGGTCAAATTTAGAGTTTTGTAATCTTCTTAAATTATTATTTTGGCAGAGTGCACTTCTCCAAATCATTGCATAACCTTTAAAAGTCAGTGACCCTGGGGCAATTTAAATTCCATTGGCAAAACTTCTAGGAGCAGAAGGAATCTACCCATGTACAGCTGGCCTCTCTAACTTCTATATTTCTTCATCTAGTTCCCTCCCAGGATCTAGTTTCAGTAGAGGTTTTATAAATCATGTAGAGAAGTCCGCACAAAAACACAGAAGCTCACTCTGATCCTTTCTTTCAAAGTAGGAAGGAGAAAAGGGGTGATGTCTTCTGTTGTGCTTGTAACAGAATTTCAGATGCTAAATCAGTGGGAAAATCTTTCATTTAGTGGCTCATATTGAACTGTCATCGTGTTTCCTTCTCCTTGTCAAGGGACTTCATGTGTATTTTCTCATAAATCCCCAAGCAAAACCAGCAACTTCAGTAGCTGAGCTTACTCTGGGCATCTTCCTATGATCCTGTTAAAATCTCATCTATTGGAAAAGAGGTAAAGTTTCACTGATCCAGAGAGATCAAGAATATTAATATGAATTGCAGCCACTCTGATTAGGAAGCTTTTATGGGACAGGACTGTGTGGATTCTTACCCTTGTGCCATTTGGTGAATGTGGTTCAAAATAAATTCTATAAAGCCAAGAATTAAGTAATATAGTTGAAATTGTATTTTGGGAGTTACTTGTTTCTCAGTCTGTTCTTGGCCAGTTAGACTCAGAGTACAAGAACATTGGATTTTTTCCAGGTCTGCTGTCTGTGATTCTACCCAGCCATTAGTCCCTTTTGTTTGATTACAAAGAGATGTCCTCAGCTCTGCATATTATAGTGTTTGTGCAGTCAAGTATTTGCAGTGAAATCAGGGCAGCACTGGAGCTGGAATTCATTCTTGAAACTGTAAGACTCATTACTTTGGGAGGTTCTGTAAAATGAAATGTAAACATCTGAAATTATCTAAACTTGTCATCATTCAGGTTAAAAAGAAAACTGTTTTCATTATCTTTTTATATAAAGCTTGAAAAGACAAGTTTTAAGTCATTGACAGGCTAGGTATTTTAAAGACAGGATTGCAATCTGCATTTCTGAGGTTACTCTTCTAACAGTTGCATTTTGTTCAAGAGGAGGCATTCAAGAGATTCATAAACTCTTGCTGATTTTTTAAGGTAAAATTCTTGTGAAATTGCAGATTAGGTAAAGTTTTTCTATTGTAGGCTGACTTTTCGAAGCAAAAAAATCTGTATTTTATCTGTATTGACCCTAAGCCCTAAATTTGGTGAGAGTGTCGTAATTGGTTCTCCTCATCAATTGAGTTTTCATAGGCATGAGATCTGCCAGCACATGTTCCTTGTAGAGAATAATGAGGAATCTTCAGGGAAAAGCCAAATTTCTTTGGAGTTGGTATAGCTGTAGCTATTTTTGCTCACAATTAGCTTGATTTACAGATTAATCTGTATTGCTGGTTCTGTTCCCAGGGAAAGAGAATTAGTTGCACATGGTATCAGTGATTATTTTAAAAGTAGTTTCTGTTGCTCCTCTTCTGATGTTCTGCTCTCTCTTAGAAGTTAAGTGTGGACTGGGCATTTTTCCAGCCATGTGATTGCAGCAGGTTACTGTGGATTTTATGGTTGAAGTAAAATGGGCTCAATACCACAGGGACAGTTTCAGCAAATGCATATACAATTGATGGGATTAGTTAGTGTACGTGATGTGGGTTTGCAGAATATCAGTCCTTAGATGTTTGAATTACACAGTTATTTCAAAACTGAGTTTGTGCTACGTATCAGATGCTAAAAAGCACCAGCATATGCGAGCTGGACATCACATTCTGTGAAATCACCTGTGGAGGTTAATCTAATGGGAAAATATTAATGTTTTTGTCTTTTAAAACATTGTCTTTTTGGCAAATCCCCACTGTCTTAAGTAGTCATTTAAAACATGCCATGCATCTAAATGTAGTTGGTTCAAATTTAATTGAAATCATCTCTATTAGATCTGTGAACTAATTTAATCTTCTAAACCAGTTTTCCTCTGTTTGAGTACCTGGAGATCTGAAGATTTTTCAAAACTGTTAATCAAATTATTTAATTTTGAAGTGTCTTATATAATACTGGGCTGTGAAAAGTTAAATCAAAATAAAGTCAGAAACTGACTCAGGATTTGAACTACTTCTCTAACAGTCCCAATTCCCATGGACTTGAATATGTTTTAGGACATAACAGCAAGTGGTCTCTGATTCATGAACTGAGACAAAAAAATCAACAGAGACAGACAAAAGGAGAAATAATAGAATACAATGACACAAAACTTAATAGTACTGGTCAGCAAGTTGTCTTGTATAATAGCCGAACTTTTGCCATGACTTTCTGTGGATACTGCAAAATGACAATTTTTAAGGGAGGCCTTATAGTAGAAGAATGTGTTCATTTCATGGATATTTACCTTGTGAAGAGCTGCCTTAGAGGCACAATATAAGTGCATATTGGCAATAGGCACATCACTGCAGTCTAATTACCATCTGAAATCTTAAGATGTGATGACAGTCATGAAAAGTCATCAAAGCAAAGCAGTCTTATTTTTGTAGAGAAAAAGCAGGCAGGTTGCAGAGAAGGAGAGCATGGGCAAAAGGTCCTTCTCAAATCCCAGCATGAAGATCAAGGCAAAATTTTGTGTGTTGAGGCAGGTGACCAGGTTCTGAAGCAGCTGAGATCTGAGGTGTGATGAATGAATCAGTGAGATTTAAGCAGATCATGGATGGGTCTTTTAGGCTGTTATGAGTGACAGGCATCACTGCTAGTGTCAGCACAAATAGCAGAAAAAGGTATCAAGAAAGTTTTCTGAAGATGTTCAGTTTGAGGGGATGGTTAGCTGTCCAGGAGATGAGAGGAGATCAGGATAAAAGTGAGGAGTCTGCAAGAATGAGCCTAGGTATGGTAGTCAGAATTATTCTTCTGATAAGGTTACTTGGAATTCACAGAAACAAAGAAAACAGAGGTTTGGAAGCAAGGCTTCCAAAAGCATTAAAACTTTAAAGCTAGCTTAGGTTGCTCATGGTATTCTAAGGTTGCTAGAAGGATGGAGGTTCCACAGCTTCTCTGCATTGCCTGTAACAGCACATGCCTGTTTTTTCCACATCAGGGATGCTTTTCTTATTGCCAGCCAGAATTTCCCTTCCTGCAGCTTTTGGCCATTGCCCCATGTCCTATTGTAATGCACATCTGTGAAGAATTCAATTTCATTTGCTCTGTAACTCTTCTTTCCTCCCACTCCATAGGTAGTAGAAGATTTGCTTCTCCCAAGCTCACCAAAGACAGTTCTCTTAGTCTCTGCTCATAGGCCATGTTCTCCTGCTCCTTGGTCATATTACTTAATGTTTGGTGGGCTGTCTGCAGTTTGATCACATCCCTTGTGTATTTGCTGTGTAGAAGGAGAATGTCTGGTTTCTTTGACCTCCTGGGTCTACTCTTGCTAATGCAGTGCAGAATGTCATTAACCTTTTTCCTGCAAGGATGCACTACTCACTCATGCTCAACTTCCAGTTGATGGGAATCCACAGGTTCTGCAGAGCTGCCAGCTGTCTAGCCAGTCAGCAGCCTGCAATGACATCCTCTGCCCCAAGTACAGGACATATTTGTCTTTGTTGAACTGCTTGAGGCCTATTTCTCCAGTCTTTCTGAATGGTGGCCTTGCCCTGCCATTTTTCAGACATTCCCCCCAGTTTGGTGTCACACCTGATGTTGCTGAGGGTGCTTATATTTAATCATCAATTATTGATGAAACTTTTAAACAGCTTCAGTATTGACCCATGAGGAACATCATGTGTAACTAAACTGTTGCTAGTCTTTGAACTACTGATCACTGTTATTTGAGTCCAACGCTCCAGACAGTATTTTTTCCTTCAGACAGTTTTGCAGTCCCATCCAGTCCATACTTTCCTCATTTGGCTACTGGGATATGAGAGGAGGCTGTTCTGAAAGCTTTACTGAAGTCAAGGTAAATAAGATATTATCGTCGTGGTCCACACACAGAGGAAAGGACTCTTGACAATAATTTCAGAAGGCTAAAATGATTTATTAAAATGACTCCATAATTCTAGTATTTTTCTATATCTGCTCAGCAGAGAGCATTCCATGCTCCTGCTGTTGCTTCGTCCAGGAAAATGTGTCCGAATAGTTTACAATATCAGAAAGATAAAGTAATTTCAGCTTCAGTCTCCTCATAGGTAGGAGGAGGCCAACCAATTCCATGTCCTTGAAGAACAGACACAGATATTTTGTTTACAGAAAGCTTATACAGAGTAAAAGACAGCAAAAGGATGTTCTCCCATGGGAAAATGATCAGAAGGCTTACACACAGAGAAACTTATAATATGTTCATAGCAACAAGATATACTGGTATTAAGGGCTAGAGAAAGAAAGATGCTCAAAATCAGGGCGTGGAACTCCTCAGGAAGTGGGAAGCTTTGGGCTAACTAAAGGAGCAATTTTAGATTAGGGCAAATGATGCACTGGGGAAGACTGACTCATAGAAACAATGGGAAGAAGACTCCAAAATTATTGTTATGGTTGACGATGCTGGTTTAGACTCTTTGTTCATTTGTTCCCTGGTTTTGACATGTAACACTTCTTAAAAAAGCAATGGGCTCTTTTCCTGACTTACCTCAGTTTTCACTAAGCATTTTCCCAGTGTAGATTTATTTTAAATTGTGCTACTTCTCTAACTATGTAATTGCTGCAGGCATCTGTGGAAACTGTCTCAGACCAAAGTTCTCTCAACAAACCTGATTTATTAAATGTGGCACTTCCAAAACAGTGCTGCAGATGAAAGAGCATGACCATTGCTGGCTAAGAAGGAGCTTAAAGTCAGAAAGACTTTAAAATGATTAATCAAGTGTTATTGGCCTAGAGAGGATTCTTTGCTAAGCATTGAGACCTCTTAGAGTCTCGATCCAGCTTAGGCACGTTTTCTGTATGTGCACTTTAGAGCTACAGTATTTCTGTAGCTAGTTAGATTTGTTTCTGTCTGCTTAGTTGACACATACTTTAGTGTTTATTCTGCATAACTTTTTCCTTTGTCATAAAGGAGAAAGTATTTTATGTTGGCAATTTTATAATTGGCAAAGAAATCTAGTCACTGTCAAATTGCGCTGCCTTTGGATTTGGAGTGTTTAGAGTGATGAGATTGTGACTGCAGTAGATAAATGCCTGCAGTGCTGCTCCTATCCAGATTTTGATGTTCACTAACTACTGGGAAAAGGTAACTGACTGAAACTGTAGTGTTTTCCACAGGCTGTAGACACTACCACTGTCTTGGTAGTATGGTAAATAGAATACAGAGGTTATTCCTGCAAAGACTTCATAATTTTTTTTGTACTGTTTTGTTCTAGTTTTCAGTATTTAAACTGTAGTTGCATGGCTTAAAGGTTTTGCCATGATTTACTATGGAGATTTTCACCTTTAGGTTAGTGGCTTGTGTCTGATTGCAGGATCAGAAGAATCTGTGAGGGGCTGCATGAGGTAAAGTGGCAGCCTCTGTCCGTTTCTAGAGAACACGTGCTACATCCCACAGCTGCAAGCAAAGTTGCAAATAAAGCGTCTGTAAAATATATATAAAATTGGACTTTGCATTTCCAGTTTAGAATTTAGACACATAATAAAACACAGACAATCCTGTATATTTTAAGTCTACATTTGAGCTCTTCTCGGATCTTAGTTTTAAGTACTGTATTTTTTTGAAACGCCCAATGTTTTCCTAATTACAATAATTTTCTCTGCTATGTAGAAAAATCATTGTGGGATGGTATTTGTTGCCCAATGTGCACTATAATTTAAAGTTTAAATTTTGTAAAATAGGATTCACGTTTGCACTGGTTTTAAGCATAAAGCTGTTAAAATAATGAAAAACAGATTACGTGGTAGCTTTTATTATGTCATTGTTGTACGTGAGTCTAAAATACAAATATATTGATGTTTATTGTTTTGAAATCAGTGTGTTCTAGGACTATGGCTTCCAAAACCCCAGTTGGATTCATTGGGCTGGGTAACATGGGAAATCCAATGGCAAAAAACCTGGTAAAACATGGATATCCAGTTATTGTGTATGATGTCTTCCCAGAAGCTTGCAAAGAATTTCAGGACTTGGGTGCTCAGGTAAAGTAATAAACTTCTTTATTCCAGCAATAACTCTGTGTGTTGAATGGTTCCTGCATGCAATGAAACTAAATCATCCAAGTTTTTTCCTTGATTAAGATCACAGTCTTAACATTCATTGATCACAATCTTAACATTCAATGATCACAGTCATTGTGCTTAAAAAGCACAATGAATATAATCTGAATCTGTGAGGTTTCAGTTAGAGCAAAGGTATGATTCTATCCCAAGTAATTTTTCTGCTGTTAGCCAGAATTGTTACCTTGTCAGACTTATCTAGCAGTCTTTTTTTCCCCCCACTTTTTATGAGAGTAGGTTGATGGCCTGTTCTATCACCTCCTGCTTTCTCCTGCTTCCTTCTCCCCCAGGTCTAGATGGCCAGTGGGCTGCTTTTCATCTGGTTCCTACTTTGACCTTTTCAGGTTAAATGACCCTAGTTAAAAATTCCTGCTGGCATAGCTGTATGGGTTATAGGGACATATGAGCTTTCCTGCTGCTTCAAGGTGTAGTCCTCAGGGGCAGGGGAAAAATCTAATTATTTAAGTGCTTATTCTCTTGGAGGTGAGGAAGGATATGGTGAGAGAAGAGGAAGGAATGAAAAGGAGAAAGGAGGGAAGGAAATTGATTGCATTAGGGAGCTTTGCCTTCCTGCAATATACCCTGCAAAATCTTGGCCCTGTTCCAGCCAGTCCTATTGCTTTTCTTAATCTGTTAATACCCTCAGAACCCCATTCTCTCAGGTGGTTGTGTCATTTCTATGTATCTGTAACACATTTGAATGGCTTTGACATACTTCAAAGCTGTCACAATTTAGACAGTTGAGGGCAGATGGATATGTGCTTAAACACAGAAAAAAGGAGTGCAGTGCAAAAGATAAACCTCTCATGGAACAATGTAGAGGATAGAAGGGAATTTTCCAGCAGTGGCAAGGAAATTGTATGTAGATCTAGACAGAGGAACTGTGTGCCTTGAAAGTCTAAACTGTTGAAGCTAATTGCAGCTGTTTTAAATAATGAGGTAATGTCAAGATTCCTAAAAGATAAAATGATACCACACACCTGTTAGTAATTAATTGCAGCTCCCCTTGAATAATTACAGAATCTTGGCCTTAAGTGGGAAAGTAAGCTTTTCACCTCTTTTGCTAGCTCCTGTTCCTATTTTGTTAAAGCAGCCAAGACCCTCAGGCATGAACCAGACCTGTCTTGAGTAAGACTGGACAAATGGAAGAGACTGTTTTGAACTATTGGTTGTATTTTTAATTTGTGTTCTGCAGTGGGATCTCCTTTCTGTCGCTGCCCATGTTGATAGCTTTTTGCCTTTGTAATAGAATCCTTGGCACTCACTGCAAGAGATAACGTGGTAATAAAGGTGAACTGTAATGCCTTTAAAAATAAAGTCCAGGGTATGCTTTAAGATCATAAATCGCTAAGAGAATACATGGGTAGGCTTAAATACAAATAAAACACACTTAAAGAAAATATGTGAACATAACTTCCTCTTCCTGATCTATAGGTGTAAATCCTACTGCAGCACTTTTTTCAGGAGTTGAAAACTTGTGGGTCCATGGGGCCTTGTAGAAACTGCTGTAGAAGGAACATGGGGCTCTAAGGGCTGCTTTCTCTTTGGTCTGGCTGTAAGGGTAAAACCATCAGGAGTGTTAGAGGGGTGAAATGACCCCAAGAGACAGTAAACCTAGTGAAATGTCCATTGTTTAAGGCCAGTGCTGCTACCAAGGTATATGGCAGATGCAGGGTGCTTGACCATAAATCCGCACAATCTGCGACTCCACTTTCTTTAGCCCCTGAAGTAAGCAGCTGGGACGTGGTACGTGTCAGAAAGTGGCTACCTGCCTGCTAAAGGTGAATAGTAAGAGGTAAACTGGCTGAGCATGAGCATATGGAACCGCTTGGGGTGAAACTTGGAAAGTGTTGGAAGGCTTACACAGTGAAGTCACACTTCAGTTTACAGGTCTTTGTATCTAAATCCTATCTCAGATTTAGAGCATTGGGAATGTTACTGGAGTCACCCGATGCATAAAGCATCACAAAAATAGAGCTTTCTTTAGTGTACAGTAAGAATGGCATTTCAGGCAAAGAATAATTAATTGTACTTTTATTTACTTACTGTAAATATAAGTAAAACAAAATAGGGAAGCAGTTTGGAACAAATACAAGCAGATGCACATATTGAAGGGCAGTACCAACAACTAGCAGTATGCAGAAAAGTCTCTCCCATCCAGTTGCATACTGCAAAAATTTGCTTGAACTAAACAAGTATCAGAGCATGTACAGGCCTTGGTGGGCTGCTACTCTGAGCTAGTATAGTCTATGTTGGTAATCAACAATTAGTATTTGGTCTGTTTTTTAAAGTTATGCACATATTCTTAATGATTTCAAATGCTTGATGTTTTATAATAGCCTTCAAATCATTCAGCCTTGTTTCTGAAACATAAATTCCCAAATAAAATAAATGTTTTATATGCTGCTGATTGAACCAGACAGGTGGATTTTTTCAGGCAAACTATTAATATTTGTTAACAGTACCAAAAGGCCAAGAGTGTCTATTCCCACTTTTAATTCCCACTTTGTTTTGCTACTTACTTCGAGGTAGCAGAAAGTTTTTCCTGTGTATGGTTGTAGAAGTACTGTCCCAGTCTGTGTACCTTTTAAATCTAATTTTCTTCATGTAAAAGGCATCTTAGTATTTTGAAAGACGTGGATGGAATAAATGAATTTTTGTTTACATGACTACTGTACTAGGTCTTTTTTGTACCTGTTTTGCTAAGAATTATTTAAAATTGTAACCAAAACCCAGCTATCTTCTGTCTATGTAACCAAGTAGAAATTTGAGGCTGATGTGCTATTTCAGTTGTGTGCCCAATGTAGTAAGTTTTTCAGCTTCTGGTTGAAAAATGCAAATGGGCCACTGAGTCTTCAGCTGATACCCTCCAAACATCTGAGAATATTGGAGATCATAGTTTCAAATAAGAAGAAGTATATAGATTCAGGTTCCAATTTCACACTTCCTCTCTCCACCTCTAATAATACACATTGAGACTGAACCAAACCAGAGATACTCAGAACTAAAGACAAAGGTGTCATACTTCTTTCTAAAGAGATAGGCTCTCTCATCTCCAGGGAGGCAAGTCATAAAATCAGCTAATCAGATATAGAAGGTTTGCTGCTTGTAATTGCCTCATTTATTCCTGCTAACCTTTGTTCTTTAGACTAGAGCATGTTTCCTTTTGTAACTGCATGGTATGCCAGATATTTTGCGTGATACTAACTTATTCTTTCAAAACAAAATCTGTGTGTTTCTCAGTCCCATCCCTGCCAATTTCTTTGCATTTTTTCTGGCAAGAGCCTTGTTCAGTGGCTATATACAGTCTTCTCTTCTCTTGTTCAGAAGTCAGATAAAAAGGAAGTTTCTTATGCTGTATGCCAGAAGTCCTTCAAGGTGTAATTCAGCATTTATTACAAAGGACTGAAATTAGATTTGATCCTTGTGGGCTAAAATTAAAAGGATAAGCTGTATGTTTATTGCTGTTTTCCCTGGGCTATGGATGTGCTAACAATACAATTTTAAAGAAATTAATGAATTCAGACCAGTACTGGACAGAAATCTTAGTGGTAAATGCCTTCCAAATGAAACTCACAACTTAGCTGTCAATATTTCACTTGTTGTGTATGTATCTTAAATACTACACTGCCTGCCTCTGAAAGTGACTTCAGAAGGGTAATATACCTTTCAAGTTAGGTATGGTAATTTAAAAACTAATACCTAATAATGTATATTGAAAATTGTTCAGATCTTTTTCGTGAAGGATGCTTGAGCTGATAATTTTCCATTTTAAAAATGCCAATTGTAATATTTTGAGAAACATCAGTTAGTTTATCTGATTTCTTTTAAGGTGAGGCTCAGAGGTGCCTCGAGTAATTTTTTTCTTTTTTCCTCAGTCTTTGTCTCTTTCAATGCCATATATAAGGAAAAAGGAAAAAAGTGAGATTTTTGTAATCCTTTCATGTTATCCCTCCTCAGAAACATTGTAGAACAGCATTTTTTATAGATGCAAGGTTTGCAGTGAATTGAAGATTCCTGAATGGGTTGATGGGATGAAAGCATGTTCCCTTTAGCAGATGTTGTGGAGGAACTTCCATTACAGGAGATCCTTTCCATTTTTTTTTATTTTTCTGTTGCTGGATCCAAATAACCAATATTTTCATTAGGAGTGCAGTTTTTCTTGTGTTTTAATTTTTTTACCTAGCTTAGTTGTGACCAGTGAATACTAAAACCAAACTCATCAAACATGTCTGACATTTCTTTTCCAGGAAGTGTGTAAGCTTATATTGTTTTGATTTTTTTCTTTAAAAGGTAACAGAATCCCCAGCAGAAGTAGCAGAAAGAGCAGACAGAATTATTACCATGCTGCCTTCTAGTCCCCATTCAAGAGAAGTTTACACAGGAGCAAATGGAATTCTAAAGTAAGACTCTTTTGTAGTTTGGAGAATTTCCACTTGTACTCAAGGTTTATCTGATGATTGCTGTTGTTGTAGCTCTTCCTGTGCCTTCAGGGCACTTAATTCAATGTTCTCTGTTCTGTCACTATTGGTGTTTCTAATTATATGAGTTCTCTCATACAGTGCTTGATTTTGAATGGCTTTTGGCTAAAGTCTCTACTTTATTTTCAGTAGAATAATAATTTTTGTGCATTTCAGGCAACTTTACTATTCAGTTGCATGGTTCTTTTGCCATAATGTGATGTTCTGTGCTCAAGTACGACTAGAATATTTGCTGGCAACAATTATTTGCTCAAATGCTATTTTCTTTAACTTGAAATCCTATCAATTAAATGTTCTGAAGAGACACCGTTGTGTTTTATGTTGTTAAAGTGTATTAACATAGAATAGCTGACAAGACTTCCTTGATTTCTACTCTTATTATACAAAAAAATACCTGAAGATTTTGTTTAATGTGAAACAGTGTTTTTTAACTTTTGTGGAGGGATTTCCACTGAGACTTAAATCCATAGTCTGCAGAATTCTAATGCTCAGAGTTTTTGAACTTGCCAAATCAAAAAATAAATGTAATTTAAAGGTCTTTTCTGGCTACATGTGCACTGCTCCTGGCAGGCTGACTAAGGCTGCTGGATACCTCTGAGGATCATGTAGGCTCTTACAGCTATCCAGGTTAATAAGGTAAAACATACAGAAGACAAAAGTACAGTAGATTATCAAAAAATTATGACACCTTTTTAGGTATTGATTGTACAATATTAAGTGATAAGAAAATGGAAGCAGAAGAGAGTGATTTCTGATGTTCTTACTATATGAGAATAATAGTTGATTCTTTCCCTTACTGTCTGTAGTTTCATTCCTCATAAAGTAGGACTGAGCAGATCTAGGTAACTATAGCTTAGACCCTTCAGGGAAGATGGGTAATTGGATCAGCCCCACAAAGCTCAGGAAATAGCTGTTGGAGAGCTGTACCCATGATGGCAGTGGTTTGAAGAACAATTGGTAGTACTTACTGATACAGTACAGCCAGTTAATCTCTTGACTAGATAGATGTGGAAAATCCAGCAGGAAGCAGAGGGTGTGGAAAGCAGTCCTATGCTGCTGCAGTTTCTCAGCCTCTGTATTAAGAGAAGAAAGTGTATTTGACAATAGTGAATAATTGGGGCTCTGAGTGACCTGGTCCTTGATGACTGGTTTGATTTTCATGATTTTTTAAAGCTTTACAGAAGAAAGCATTAATAACATGAAGTGTTCAAAGGTTGAGTTAGTCATCCCCCTGTGTTACCAAGGAGCCTGTGCCACTGTGCCTTCTTCTGAACATTAAGGGAAGATGATGTAGTACCTTATCTGCTGTGCTGGTTTTTGTTTGCATGTGTTCAAACTAACTGCAGCAGCATGAGGGACAAGTTTTGTGTATGTGGCACTGTGAGTCTGGAGCTCCAGTAGGTCATAATGTATGTATATATGTTGAGACTATTTCCAGCAATCTGGGTAATTCAATTAAGTGAAATCCACTGTACTGCCAACAGCATGCAAGGTGCAGTGGATCTCTTTATCTGTCATGAGTACCTTTAAATGTGACACCTTTTTATGACTGAAAAATTCTGGTGTTCGATTTCATGGTGATTGCTGGTCGGGTGGACTAAAAATCATGGTGCAGTTCAGTGGAAAGAGGGATAAAAATCACCCTATTTGTTGTGGAGGGCCATAAAAAAGTTTAAGTTTTTTAAATTTCAAAAACTTCATAATATTTTTAAACCATATGTACAGCTTTCTGTGATCTACAGTTTGAAATACACATCTGCCTAAATGTACTGGCTGTCAGTGGGAAAACATTTTTCTCCATGCTTCACTTCAAATCTTCAGTGGCCTTTTGTGGTTTTAGTTACAGTCTTTATGTAGAACAAATTGTAGAATGATTAAAAGATGCAATCAGACCATTCTGATAAGAACTTAAATTACTGTATATACAAAAAGAACATTTTCTTGTTATATATTAAACTTTAGGCTGTATCAACAGTTGCTTAGAATGCATCTTAGGTGATCTGTATATTATATACTGCTCAACTCGTGTAATGGAAGATTTTCCTAGTGCAACCTTTTTGTGTAACTTTTTTTAATAGTGTTTAAGAAGAATATCCTGTTTTGTGTTCAGCTTTTATTGGGCTTTGAGTGGTTCAAAACTGCAGTATACATACTCAGCAATATAAATACTGAGCAGATCTTGCTCAATAAGGTTTAAAAAACTTCAGTGTGAAAACTTAATGTTTACTAGTGTACCAAAAAATGTCCGCACATTTGTCATGCTGATGGAAGCCAGTGCCATGATAATAATAGCAAATACCTTCTGAAAGTAATAATGATAATAATAACAATAATAATAATAAATCTTTATTTTAGGAAAGTGAAGAAAGGCTCATTGCTAATAGATTCCAGCACTATAGATCCAGCAGTTTCAAAAGAATTAGCCATAGCTGTTGAAAAAACGGGAGCAGTTTTCATGGATGCCCCAGTTTCTGGAGGTAAGTCTTCATTAGCAGTTTACCTCATACTGGACAAGTTGTCTCTTTGTTTGCAGTTTCAGTCACCAATTTGTATCCCTGTGGCTATAAGTTGCTTTTCTTTGCTATAAGTGCAGTATTCTGTTTTGTTGTTGTTGTTGTTTAATTGCATTATAGATATGTATGTTATTAGAGGAGTATTTTTAGGATTTAGGAGTATGCTTTTGTGTTACACTTGGAGAAACAGCTAGCTTTCTTGGGATATGGTACAGTGGTCCTTTTAACTTCATTCATAAAGTTGCATTTTTATGCAGTTACTCACGTTCCTTTAGCCTCCATGTGTTTCTTCCTGTGAGGGAAAAACTGGTTGTCATTAAGCAGTTCTGTTGCTTTTTCATTAATTAAAAAGGAGGTAATGAAGTGAGGAATAGAAGGTTTCTTTATCAAAAGAAAACAGAGATTTGTCTGGTTTTATAACAGTTGAATAATGTGGGTGATAATTGTCTATTCTTAAAAGTTGCTAACTATTGATCTCTGAGTATTTAGTCTCGTTTAAGAAATAATATAGAGCAGGGAAGACTTTTCAATTTTTGGACAGAGGACACCAGAAACATAAAATTAGTGTTTTGAAATAAAACAATAACTGGTTGTTTCTATTGTTGAATTCTTCTCCAAAACACCTAGAATTAGAAGGTGAGGAAACCTCATTTTATGTGGGAAGATACTGAGGTTTTACAATCCAGTCTAAAAATTAATGTAACTGGCATTTCAAGAATTCTTTATTTTCCTGATGAGTGTCAGTGATGAGCAAAAGCTAACAATCTTTTTAATTTTCAACTGTGAACTAAAGCAGGGTTTGACTACATACTAGAAGCCAAAATTTTCATCCAAATTCTATTGTGCTCAGAAAGTAGGCAGATCCAGGTAGGTGATATTGAAGAATATAATGGAGAAGACAAGATTCTTGCTTCCCAGCCAAAATGCTAATTCTGTTTTATAAAGCTAGATAGCTAATCAGCCTGGGAAGGAAAAACACAGAAAAATTGTATTGTGGGCGGATTATGTATCTCTTTGATCCTTTTTTAAAATACAGCATGGCTTTCTGCTTATCAGTTGGGCAGTTCTGACCTACTTCTATGTTGTTTTCTTCAATATCTTTCTGCCAAATATGTTATTTCCTGAGGGAATTGTTTACCTTTTAGAAATGTCTTTAGTTTATTTTTACATGTACGTTTTTGGTGTAAGGCTGAGTATAAGAAAAGGAAAGGTTTGATTCTGAAAGAACTTTAGCTGTTTAGGGGGTTTTGTTCCTTGAGAAAATGATAAGGGCAAGACAGAGTTAATATGATAACATACAGTTAACTAGTATGAATACAGATGGCTTTTTTGGTGGTAGTGGTTTATCTGAATACAAATAACATGGTGACTAGTGTCAGTTACAGATTGAGAGATATCTGCATAAGGGGGAAAGAATAGACTTCACTTTCTAGTCCTTAATATATTTGTGAAGCCCAAGGAGTGCTCTGTACAAATCATGTTTAAAGTGGGCACTTGCTAGAAATGTGGAGGAGTTAAGTCTGTTGGAAAAAAACCTTTAATGTTATGCTTTGTTATTTCCATCTTTCAATACCTAACACATCAAGTCTTTGGGGTATTTTTATATGTCCTGACTGCATTGTTGGCCTTCAGACAAAACACTAAATGGAGAAGTATGCTCGGCTCTCTAGAAATTGGCAGGCACTATGCTGTTGCTGTGCAATGCAATAGAGTTGGCAGGAGTTTCAAGGAGAGTGTTTGTGAGACACAGGGAGGAGGAAGAGAAAGCAGCATGCCTGAACTGTCCTCTTCAGAGCTGTCTGTTTACTAGCTGTTATTGGCAGACAGCTCCACTTGTGTTTTTAGGTATTTGGGTGTTGCCTGATGTTAACATTCATCTGCACTGTGAACAAGTTCACAAACTGAATAGTATTTTGAAAATTGCTTGGTCTGTAAACACTAGGGAGAGAGAGCGGTGATTTCAATCCTGTTCTGACATTACAAATGAAGAATCTTTGGGCATAGCATTAGGGTCAGATTTTAGTGGCTTGTTTGCAGTCTTGCCCCCAAAAGATTCTTTCACTTGATCTTTCTCAGATGGGCCTGCATGCCAACTTAGTAGTGCTGTCTTCTTCATATGATTGGCCTACAGCATTTACTTGCAGCTTACAGTCACAACCCATTAAGTAGAAGTTGATGAACCAAGTCACTATAGTATTATTTTGTATTAAGTGACTTCAGAAAATACTTCTCATCCCCAAAGTCGCATGCAGATTATGCTACTAATGCTGTCTAGAGATAGCAATCGCTTTAGCCTGGGATTAGGATCTCTTGCAGGTCCGTTTGAGAAAGTTGTGTCGTGGTTCCCAGTGCTGCCCTGGTTTGTGACCTCTTTGTGAGCATGGGACAAATGGGGAAACATCTTGAAAATCCATGTTTGTTTGTTTGGTTTTTAATATAGACAGGAAAATTATCTCTTTGCAAAGATTGGGTTCTTCATCTTTGTATGTATAGAAGTATTTTAAAGCACATATTATCACAGAAGCATATCTAAAACTGACTTCTGTTGGCACAAGATTCTACTGGCTAAGTACACATTCAGAGTAGACTAAATAATAGGAATCAGGAATGAGTAGTTCAAACACTGCATCTCTTAGCTTGTAAATTCTGTTGTAATAAAGATGCACAATCAATATCTTTGCCAGAATTAAACAGATTTAATAGACATGTCTTTGTTGGGGAGCCTTTGTAGAGCTACTTGAACTGGCTTCATTAAGTTGTGTCTGCTTTGTTTCTTTAGCTTTGTGCAGCTTTAGAGAAACGCAATCTTACGACTTCATGGGAGTGGAAGAGTTGGTGGGTTAATTCAATGTCTCTAATTTGAGATATCATGTATTTTCTAACAAACACAAAGAATAAAATAAGGACTGTCCTGAATTCAGTGGTATAGAGGTTTGGTGTGGTTTTGGCTTTCTGGTCTGGTAATGCAGTGATTAGATCTGTTAGGATCCTTGAAATACTGTAAAGATAGAGCAAGTTCATGAATTTAGAACTAATAATTCTGACCTATCCCCATCAATAGTAGTTGTTCTTGTTGGTAAGGAAAAACATCTAAAGGCATAGTAGTATTTGCTCCATTATAGTTTCTGGCTTTATGTTTTTATGCTTTATTTTTAAAGCCTAAATGTGTGTGCTCAGAATGGCCACAATGTTCTCTGTGTTCCTGGTACTGAGCATAACATTTTTACCTCACTTGCTTTGCTCTTCCTTAGTCACTACATGCCTTGTGTAATTTTTTTCTTTCCCGACAGCTTTCTTAATTTCTCTGTTTACATTTTGTGCGGAATGCATTTGATCATATTCATTTTTTTCAAAGTCTGTGATTTAGGGATGGTAGTAGAAATTACAATGTACAACCTTAATACTAAAGGTAGTGTGAAAATATTACTGAGTTATTCTGAAATTTAGATGAGGGAAAATAATGCAGAAAGTAACTGATGACAAAAAAGGGAAGAGTTGGCTGAACTGATTTAAGGAAGCTGAAATGAGGATGAAGAAGTATTTTGAGATCTGAGATGCTTAAAAAGCTTCTGATTTCTAATAAATTACAATTTAAATTATGTAACAGTACTTGTCTGTCAAAATAAAGCTAGTTTAATAGGTCTCTTTTGTTGGAGAGAAGAAAGTACTGAAGATCTTGAAAATCTTAAACATTGGTAAAATGTATATTTTGACACAGGGAGGGGAGGAAGTATAAACCCTGTGCAAATATCACTATGTTGGCACCAGCTGCTGTTTCAGAAGAGTTAGGTAGTATATTTACTTATGTTGCTGACTTTGCAAGGCTATTTTTCTTTTGTAAGTCTATTATGCCTTTTGCATTCTCTATAAAATAAACTAAAAGGTAGCAGAAGGGAAGGAGGAATAAACAGATTTGTTGAGAATCTCATCTAAAAATGCTCACTGGGGTGGAGAAAACTATCCTACAATGACTAAAAGGGTGGAATAAATTATTTTATTAAAGCATATTGTATATTTTGGCAATAAAATTGTGTGTAGTCTGGCCAAATAGTGACCAATGTGCAGAGAAACATATCTGTCTCCATTTATTCGAAGGTGTAAAGATGAGTTATTCAGGCTGGCTCAATGGGATATAACCAGGAATAATAGGCTGGAAATCATTAAGGAAAGAAAAATGCGTTCGTGTCTACCAGGAAAAATGTCCTAACGACATTCTTCATACACTGTGGAATAATTTCCAAAGGAGATGGTTGAAGCCAAATATCTCAACATGCTTTAAACTGTACTGGGCAAAGTGCTAGGAACTATTCTGTAGGGAAAAATCTACAACTGGCAGGAGGATGGCTACATGATCTAATCGGTCTTTTCCATCTCTAATGTCTACAATCCTGTTGTGTTCTCACACATGGTGTTCAAAAACAGTTAAAGGAAAACTGTCCAGATGGAAGTTAGAAATCCCTGTGGCACTCCTTGAAAAAGAGTAAGGAATAGCTGCAGAGTTAGAGCCAACATTCCTTCTCTCAGTAAAAAATGGTTCTAATATTCACGGCTGCATGTGAGCTGTTACCACATTCCTAATAACTGCTCTGTTTGTTTGTGGTTACTTTAATGCTAGCATCTGCCTCTTCCTGTCAAATGTTCTGAGATACCCAGAGTAAGAAAGCTCTATAAATGCCAGCCTGTCATAAGTCCTAGGGAATAAAAGTTATTTAAATATAATTTTTAAATTTTTGACTGCTTCTCCTAGAGAATGTTGAAGGGGTTGCAGGTGGTGTTTGGGAATGTTTCTGGAATGAAGTGATGACTTTGAAGCTTTCTACGAAGTTTGTTTTGGTTTTAAACATTCATGGGCTTCTTTTTCTTTCGTTTTGTTCTTTCAATGGAGTGCCTTCTTCAAAGTATGTATTTTTCATGTAGTCCAAAAAACCTAGCGTGATTCCTGTGCTTTTGGGACTGTGGGGATGATGAGCACCAGACCTTAATAATCCCCTGACTCCATATGAGTCCTAATTCTGCACTGCACTAAATGTGGATGGCGCACATGTCAGTAGTGAGCCCAGCACCAGGCAAACCAGAGCGGGAAGTCCAAACTGGAAGGCACCGCACAGAGTAGACTGGGAGTGCCCTGTGCCTGCACAGTGGCCGTCACCATGGGGACAGCCCCACCAGCTACCAGCATTGGAGGTGCCACTTGAGAAAATGCAGTTTTCTCTGAATCTTAATAAAAAGCAGTTGTACTTGTAATTCAGTGTTGCCCTAAACAGATTTTTTCAGTCTGTGTGTAGNTGTTCCTAGTAGCTGGTACAGTGCCGGGTTTTTTTGGTTTAGAATGAGAATAAAGTTGATAACACATTGATGTTTAGTTGTTGCTAAGTAGTGCTTACTTCAAGGCAAGGAGTTTCAGTTTTCCATGCTGTGTCAATAAGGAGGTGCACACAAAGCCAAGAAGGAGCACTGCCAGGACAGCTGACCTGAACTGACCAAAGGGTTATATTCCATTCCACAGAACGTCATGCTCAGTATATAAACTGGGGGAATTGCCTGGGAGGGGCTGATTGCTGCTCAGGAATGGGCTGGACATTAGTCAGTGGAGCAACTGTATTGTGCATCACTTGTCATTCTTGGGTTTTATTTCACTCGTTTTGTTGCCTCCCTTTTCATCACCATTTTATGTATTATTATTATCATCATTTTTATTATTGATATTATTGATCTAATTATTAGATTTTATTTCAGTTATTAAACTGTTCTTATATCCATGCATGGATTTTACCTTTTTTTGTGTTTCTCCTCTCCATCCCACCGGGGAAGGGTGAGGGGTGACTGAGCGAGTGGCTGCATGGTACTTCTCTGCCAGCTGGGGTTAAATCACAATCTTATTTAAATGGACTGGGCCACTGAAGACGTGGCCCAAGATAGAATTACATGGTTTATTTTGTCTCTTACTCATCAAGGGAGATCTGCAGCTCTTACAATAGACATGTGGAAAGAAGCATTAACGTCCTAAGTGTCTGAACCTTAGGACATATCTTAAGTCTTAGGACACGTTGGTACAAACTGCTCTGTGTTGAAGAACACTCCTTTGAAGGCCCTTTAAACACTTAAACTAAAGGAGCAAAAATGAAAAGGAACAAACCCACATGGAGTAAATTTTGCAGGCAGGGACAGCTAACAAGACCTTGTCTTGTAGTGCAGGCCATTGAAAAAATTCACTTGTTGATCCCCTAAATAACTGAATCCAAGATGAGTAGGAATGAAGGCTGATCTTCTGTTGACCCCCATCTGGATGATGCTAGTATTCTGGGTTCCTTGTGTTTCATTTTTAAAGTCATAGTGATGAGTTGGCCAAGTATTCGTTTTATTTATGGCAATATTATCCTATGATCTAGAGCTGTTGTAAGTCACTGGATCATTGCAGAATGTTGCCTTGTAGTGGAGGACATTTTTATGTTTTGACAAGAGTCTTAAGTTGTGCGAATAAAAAGGGGGAGAATGTTCTAGCAGAAGTAATCCCTCTGCACTTCAAACAAATACCTGAAATTATTCCATATTTGCAGTGTTTAGTGTAGTACTGCCCATTGTGAGACAATTCAGTAACTTGAGCTTTTGTCCTTAGCAAAAGAGCTCCTGGTTAATCCACAGGAAGCACATAGAAATACCAAGATTTTGTAATTCTTCTTCCTTCAGCCACATTTAAAAAAACCATGGTCTGTATCATGAAATAAAACAGTAAGGGAAAGAATATTGCCTTTTACCATTAATGAGGATTTAGAATCCAGCTGTCAGCATACAAACTATTCAAATGTTCACTTTTCGATTTGTCCAACAGTATTTAGTCCTGTTGGCTCACCACTTCAGTCTACTGAAAAGTGGAGCACAGAGGAGAGTCTTGCAGTTCCAGAGCTGAAGAAACAGTTTTTAACTACAGTTCTCTTCATGCCAAGGACAACATAGGACCCAAAGTGGGAAAAAAATTATTTACTGCACTGTATTTGACCTATAATTTTAACCGTTAAAATTTGGTTCTTATTTTGTTTCCTGTAGTTTTGCTGGGACACATTGTGTGGAATTTCCTAAACCTTATACAGCTTTAGCCTGAATCTGTTTGTAAGAAAAAATTAAGAGATGGCTTGATGGGAACAGATTAATGCATGGAAATGTTACCCTGATGCCATACCTTCAGTTTCTATTCCTGGTTCTGTAAACAGTTGTGTTTTAATTATTCTGTGTTGTGTTTTAATTATTCTGTGTTGTGGAAGAATGTTAAATTATTTGTGGCAAAATGGGGGGAACAGTGTGAAATACTGTGGAACACTTTAAACTCTCTATGTATTTTAAGTCCATGTAATGATTTGATAGTATCTCGGTATGTTGTTTGTCCACTGGTAAACTAATGGGGTTAGGGTTCTTTTTTTTGATGTGAAGCTTAGCAAGTTGACAGGAATACTAATTTACATGTAATTATTGTCCATTTGCTTTATTTAATGAGTTGCTGCAAACTGTGTAAGATCCTAGTTACTCAGTAACTATATAGTTTAACCATACGCAGTCAGAAATGTGCATTTTGGCAGTCATTTTGTTTTCAATCTGTGTTTCCATTGCTTTCTGAGAATGTATGGTGGGAATGTGTGGCTTGTGGCTCTTAGTGTGTTTGCCACAGCGAGTACGGGGAAAGTCACGTTGACTTTTAGCTTTGGCTGAGGAACATACTACTTGTGTTTGATTTGTGTTAGATTTCTTGGGTTTGCTTAAAATTGTGGATTTCATTATGAAGCTAACATGGAGGTAATCTGTAGAGCCATATGACTATACATAGTTAGCTGTTCCAACTTGGTTGATTTCTGAGGTCCAACATCTTTCTGATTAAACTACTTCCATAATTGCTACAATTGCTAGTCGTCTGAAAGCAGTAGTTAGTAGCAGCTAGATGCTTTTTGTCTTGAATAAGGCATTTTATGTTGCATGTGCAGGAAGAACAGCAATTTCCTTCCTCTTTTAAAAGCTGAAGGACAGCTGGAGAAAGGAATGTTCAGTAGGTTATCAGCATGTGAAATGCTGTCATGGTAGAGCCCTAGATAGTTAGGGTAAACTAGGAGTGTGTCTAACTTTCCTCGTTCTGCAGATGCTCATCTTAGGATTTATATTAGTGGGGAGTTAGGGGCGAGGCTGGGGCAGTGGTAGGGTTTTGTAGCGGAAGCACTAAATGAGAAACTGATGTGAATTTGGCAAGCAGGAGAGTTTCCTGAGATAGAGCGTCCTCTTAACAGCCCCAGCCTGAATCTTGGCTGCCTCGGAGGGCTCCCACCCTGTCCAAGATGGAAGTTCCTGCAGAGAGCCCTAATAGCATCCCTCGCTGCTTCAACAAATCATGTTAAGGCATGGGACTTAACTGCTGTGAAACAATGCAACAAATTCCTCCCAGGAGCAAAATGAACATACTTGATCACCTAAATGCATCATTCCAGTTGCAGAACAAGCTGGACTATAGAAAGGCATTTCTATTAGTAGTGGAACAACTGGGACACCTATTAAAGAAGAAGGTGGTTAATCTGTTACTGTTTGGTCACTGGTACTTTTTTTCCCACTGTATTAATATGCTTAGCAATTCTTAACACTAAATGTGACTATGTGTACTTACTTAGTATGTTGTTTTCTTTAGTAGACAATTACACCAGTCTTGAATGGAGCTTTTTTTTTTTTTTTTGGTTACTGGGGTAAAGGAATCTTAGGAGATTGAAACAGTAGGTAGCAAAGCTTGTTAAGGAGGTTTTTATTTTACAAGCCCTCAAGAATTCAGAATATGGCTTGCTTACTACTTAAAAAAGTCCAAATGTCCTTATAGACTCCATTTCAGAGCCAGCATCAAATCTATGCTATACTTGTCTAAAAGTCCAAACATGCACACTTGGCTGTTACTGTTTACTGAATCAGAACCCTACTGTTTCTACTTGCACTGTATCTAATTTATCCTAAGTGACCGCAAAAACTAGAATTATTTATATGTTGGCACCTAACAGCTCCACTATAGTTAAGGGTCTGTTGGCATTTCCATTATAAACCTTCCTTTGAGAGGTTTATAAATTGGCGGTTTTACTTTTGCTTCAGGCTCAAATGTGCCATTTTCATCCAAGCACAAATTCTTCTACAGAATTTCATTTAAATCAGTTTGGCCATTATTTATTTTAGAGTGTGTATGTTGGGGAGTGGAAGGGCACACGCTATTTAATTTTGGTTTCAGAAGCTTTTTGGTCAGACTATATAATGAAAGAAAAATGGTGCTTTTTATTTTAATTTGTAGAGACTTGGATGTGTTGGAGTTACTAAGTCCATGCTTTTTCAGGTTTCTGCCAATGGTCACATGCAACACATCCACTCCCACTCGTCCACCCAGCCATCTTGCCTGCCCCTGCCCAATGACATGCTTTGAGGAAGCATCCCCAGGCTTCTGGCAGAGAAAGCTTTTTTGGGGAAGTGGATGAAGTAACATACAATGGGTATCCTGTTGAGAGGCCTTAGGCCAGCCAGTCCAGCCGAGGAAGCAGATGGAGCTTAATTGGAAAAAGACGGGCTGAGTGCAGTTGTCAGTCAAATGTAACCCTATGTGGTTAAGAGTGGCATTTCCTATGGCTCTGCCATTTCTTGTGGGATCTGTGTAAATTACTACTTGGGTGCAGTAATTCTCAGAGTCTAAAAGTGATGTGAGTTGTTATTTTCCCTTGCTCCTGTGCGTTTTCCCTTGCTCCTGAGCGCTGAACCACAGAGGATTTCAACACTTTTTTTAGTCAGAAATTGTTGCCATAGTAGTCTATTATTATGCTAATTAAATTCTTGCCACACAAATAATAGGTATCTATAATGTTTCAGTACTAATCATAGTAACTAAGTACTGCTGTTCTTTTGCACAGTGACTTAAGAGTACAAAGAAGGGAAATGGTGTACAGAGAGGTAGAAGCTTTTATTAGACCAAATAATACAGCTGAAAATAGAAAACAAGTTTCTGAGTCAGTTCTTTCACCACATTACACAAGAAGCAGTAAAATACAATAGTGTTTGTTGTTTTTTTCCTTTGCTATTGAATTACAAGAAAAAGCTAGTCAGTGGAAAACACAGTAGGGAGAGAATATGTGGTTTGGCAGCTTCTTGTGTACTCGTCCTTTTGGGATCTTTTTATTTCAGGTAATTCATGCAGGTTACTGATTGGACAGACAAGTAATGAAAGTGCTTTGTTATATTTTGTCTTCTGTGTTATTACCAAAAGGTAAAAGGGAGGCATGAGTATAATTATGGCAGCAGATACAAACAGCTTTTTGCACCATAAAACATTAGATCCCACTGAAGTATTTGAAAGTCTTCTCCATCTTGCTTTCCTCTGTCTAATTCCAGAGGTTAATGAATTCATAGGTCAGCCATTCCAAATCTTAAATGTTTTAGGGACAGCTAATTTTAAATTTTATTGGTCTATTTTTAGTTAGTTGGTATTAACATTTAAAAGCAAGGAAGACTAAAAGGTTAGTATTTATTAAAACCTGCAATTTTCAGCTTTAGAACCTGGCAACAGAAGCTTAAATAAACAGCAAATGTCACAAGACATGTGATTAGTTGATCACTATCAAAACATACTTTAATAACATTTTCCCTGGTATCCCTTTATTGCCAAGGATCAAGAACTATAAGCTATATGCAGTCAAGGCAAAGAAAATCATTAGAAATACCTTAATAGAATACATCTGTAAAGCTCCAATTCAGCACGTAACACTTAGACATCTGCTTGAGTCTCTCCAATTGAATGGGAATTCAGTGCAAGTTGAAGAGGTGTGTCCCTGGTGTCTGTTAAGTGTCTGTGGTGTAATCTCTCTGTCTTACACTATTGAGCTGTTGTCTTTCAAACTCCAAGGTTGCACATCCTGGGCATACCTTGACTGGACTTTTCATGCAACTATAAGCTAATTCTTTCATTTATTTGGCAATATCCTTCATCCCCAACTAAACATACAGGATTTTTTAATTTGGTGTCACCTAAGTTCAAGGTTTTATTGTTTGCTATTTCCAGCAGCTAGCTTTGTTGATATATTATTTAAACCCTGTTTAAATATAACTTAGTACAATGACTTACACTTCTGTCTTGGAAATGGGATTGTACTGAGTTAAAATATTTTATGGTTATTTTCAAAGCACATCTGCAAACATGACCTTGAAACAGAACTAAGTATTTAGGCTTTGCAAGTTGTTACGTTTCATTACTGCTCTATTTCTCTGTCTTCAGCACAGCAATGGCTGACTCACTTGAAATTGTGTCCCTCACTTCCTAACCTTCTAATTGAAGCAGAAATAATGTCTATTTTTCTTCTCCCTTCATCATTCTAGTAGGAATACTGCTGTTTCTCATGAGGCCACAGCTGGGAGTGAGCATTCTTGAAACTGTATCACTTTATTCTCTATCAGCGTCCACACTGGTGATGAAATAAGACTCATTTTCTAAATTGAAGGTGTTGCTCTGGAGTTCCAATGACAAAATATACAGTATTTTGGTGGGAAAGGAGAATTGGAGAAGGTTTATTATCTGAAAGGTACTTTTGTGTAAGTACGTGGCGTGGCTTGCAGTTTCAAATGAGTGTTTCTTTTATTGATGCATGGCTTTAGCAAAGAGTTTTAACTGTTCCTAATGCTGGTGTAGGTTATTGAAACCACTGAAACTTTGCAACTTTGTCAATAATTACTGGAATATGCCCATGTACTGACAGCTCTTACTAGGAGGGTAACTACCTGCACTTGGTCACCTCGATCTGTTGCTTCAATTGGATCTGAACTTCCAAAGCTGATGTGTTTTTGGAGGGCAATACCACTTGAATACCTTAGAATTCTGGAGCTAATTTGTGGAGACCATCATTACATTGCCTCCCCAGTCAGATACCTCTTAGGGAAGCCATGAAATTTAATTGTTGCGATGGATGTGTACGTACTGTGATGATAGAACTCCATAGGTTTTATGGATTTAAGTAAACTGCATGGAAATTAGGCTTTGGGAGGGAAAAAATAAGCTGTAAAAGTCACAGTTCAGCCATGAAGGCCCTATTTGTAAGTGTTGCACATTTTTCTTTTTGTTAAAAAACAGACAAAAGTAAGCAAACTAAAAAATTGCCAGAGAGTTGTAAACATGCTCCCAAAAAAACAGCTTCTGGTTTTCTTTTTTGTCTTTTAATTTTCATATATTTGTGAAAACCTCTGAAATTTTTCCCAGTATTTAGAAATTGTGAATATTGGCTCATAACATACCTGAGTTTTATTGTAGATGTGCACCATACAAGGATTTTCAAAAGTGTACAAGTGTTTCACTTTCAAAAGTGTTCCTGTTAAGTTCAATGGGAGATTATTTCAAAAAATAAAACCTGTGTCTTAAATCTAAAGTTACAGGAAAGACATACAATAAATCTGGCATATTTAATTGATGATAATTAAAATGCTGTCAGTGAATTTAAATAACTGCTTCTCCTTCCTCCTTATATTGACTCCATGTACAGCTCAGTTAGCAGCAGTTTCTTACTCTGAGCTTCTTAACGAGCAGAAATATTTCAAAATTAGTTTGTGGACTTTTTTCTTGCTTTTCTTAGTACTGTATTATATTTCAGATCCTTATTCATATAGAAATGTAAATAAGGATCTAATTACAGTTCTTTGCTTAATACTAAGCGCGATACTTGGCATAAGGTTTGTCATAAAGTTTTCTTTTCTCTGCTTTGCCATGACCTTAACTTGACCTAAAATGACTAATTTCTGTAGGGATAGCAGTGGCTTAGGCTCGGAAGGGTACTTGTCTGTCGCTTGGTGGCTGCTTGATGTGTGTGTGTTTTGCGTGACATCACAGTGTCTGTACTATCCTAACAAAGACAGAACTTTGGACTTTGCACTAATCTGCTTCCATATACTCACTGGAGTAGCAGAGACATCTAAGACATGGTGTTCCTCTTTTTAAATACTATATGCTGGAGTACAGTAGGCTTAAGATATCTCTGTCTGTTTCATTAGAAATCCATTTAAAATACTAATCATAATTTGTGTTCCCTCATTCTTTCCACATTTAGGGGTGTTACCTGGGTTTGGAATAGCCAGCTGTCTCAAACACTATCCGCATTTGTAAAGGAATAAGAAGTCTTGGCAGACACTGGAACAATTAATTGGCTTTTTCAGCCAAGTCAGGTTAGGAAAGTATTTTGTGGGGAGGGGGCTGGCTGGGAGGGTAATACAACATCCTGGTTTCAAGTTTGAGTTCTCTTAACTCTTTAGGAATGGTAGTCAGACTTCTTGCTAAGCACAGGACTCTCCATCTCTGACATACGTGGAATTTATTTAAGAGAAAAGTTTCTAATATACAGAAGAAATATGTTTTATTAGAAGGAGTTGCCTGGCATGAGGTGGAAAGTGCTAAATCTAAAGTATGATGGATTTAAAAATCTCTGAGGTGAAATAAGCATTAGAATATGTATTAAAGAAGTCTAACCTCCACTAGTATATATGTTTAGAAAAGAATGAGGAAGCTGGCGTCTGAGGCACAGGATGATGATACCTCCCTGTTGAGTTAGAATGAAATATTTCCATGCTGGACTTGCTCACCACATTCAACATCTTGACTTATCCACGGATGCTTGGTTAATATTTAATTTCCAACTCCATAGCTTTGTTTATTTTCATTCCAAAAACAGAACAAGTACTAAACATCAAATTTTAGTTACATGTAGTATGTTCTTGCATTCCTGAAATGTTTCGTTTGAAATATCGGAACTGTCACACAGTCTGCTTTTTCACAATTCTGTGTACGTTCTGGTGCCAGTGGATCAATTTATAGCAAAGAATTTTCAACACAGTTGCTTTTAACAGTTGGCTGTCCTTGTTCTGAAGACTGTTTGTTTGTTTGTTTCAATTGTCCTTTATGGAGTAAACTACTAGTAGTTTAGACTGGAAACTGTAAAGTTAAACTTTTTGGAATCGTTACTGCCCCAAGTGGGAATATAAACCATATTGAACAAAATTTATTTAGCCTATTAAAAAGTCAGCCTAAAACTACATTTAATTAGTTTACACTATTACATCACTTCTAGTGGGGAGTACAACTTAGGCAGAGTAAAAGGAGCTCTATCAGGTGAGCTGACTGTGGCCCATATGGGGCTTTAAGATAATGATGAGTTTAAATTTCCTCTTAGAGCTAAGTGAGAATAAAACTGGAGGCAATAAATACTCTTGGCCAAAGCCATTAAATGAAAAAGCTGGGAATTCTCCAGCTCTTGACTTAAATTGTTTGTTTATCAGCTGGCGCCTAGTCTGGAGTCAAGAGCTGGAGATTTCTATCTGTGACAGAACTTTGAAACTCTTGCAGGACACTTTCATTTTAACTTAAGGTAACTTGAGTTTATAGCTTTGGCTTTAAAGATTACTAATGATTTACTCATTTCCTTACCATTTAACCAGAGAGGACTTTTTCCCAGGAAGGGATCTGTGTTTATTTAGGGCCTTTGTCTGCGGAGGGATTAAAAGGCAGCCCACCAGCATTGTGAACTTGATGGTAATAAAAGGTCACCAACACACACCATAAAAACGTTCTTACTATGGAATTAATTATACAGTGTAATTTTACAAAGCATTTCAGTAACCCTTCTTTTAGACTTCTGCTGTATGTGATTTTTCCCCAAGTAGGGAAAACTTCAACTTTAGGTATTTATTGTGTGAATTAGACCCTGTGTGTATGTGTGCAGCCCTTTGTGGTGTAATATACTCATCGGCAAGTTCAACTCACAACTGAAATCAATTGTAAAATTCCAGTTGAAGTTGGATCTCGACATGCGAACTTTAAAACTTAAAATACTGTGCACTGGGAGCAGCAGCATGAAAAAAAGCCTTGTTAGCCAAGAAATGCAAATGATTAACTTAAACATTGTTGCCATATTTGGCATTTTTATAGAATATTGCGTATTTTCCAAGCCTTTAAGCACTGTTCAAAGAATCCTGTTATTTTTTCTAAGCCACCAGGTGGCATTGCAGCCCAGCCCGCTCAAAATTGGCAATTTATAATTTATAAAGATTTGTATGGAAGGCATTTCCTCTCTTCACTCCATTAATATGCCATAACTATTAGGACTTAATTTAGAATACCTTATCATGATCTTTAATATTCCTAAAAGCCAGATTGATTTAATTCCAGTTTTTTTTTTTTTTTTGCAACAGTAGAAGTGTTAAAGATGTCGTGTCAGGGTATTAACAAAACATGTTTTGCTTTGGTAATGTGATAGCAATAGAATTACATTCCTATTTAATGAATTATCCTAAATTCATCCACAATGAAGGTCACAATTTCTGAAAAGCTGTGGAGTGGACAGGCATAGAACACATGGAATAATCCATGTGGTTTTCTGTATCCAGTGCAAAGATACCTTCTTGTATTCTAGATAGAGATGAAAAAGTACAGTTATGAAGTTGGGGTTTTTTCCCTCTTTTGCCTCAAAAAGATATCCTTCCTCCATTTCCCATTATCAATTTTGAATTACCCATTTAATCATGCCCTCCATTCTCTTATAAATGGACAAAAGAAAGCACATACCCATGAAAAATAACTTGAAAGTCATATTTCACCAATTAAATAACTTACTAAATAGCTATTAACATGTATCATGTAGCCTGTTTGACAAATTTAATACAACAGCATTGTCAAAACCATAATCTCTAGTTTGATTGAGGAGGATTTTTCCCCCCAATTTTGTATTTTTTGAATATGTACTTTTATACTTTCTCCTGAAAGGTATGAATGTAAAGTGCTAATGCAGTAATTTATCCACAGTTTTACTAAGTGCCACTCCTCTTGAGCTGGTGCCCTTTTTCTTAGGCCATTAAATGGGCATAACCCATTTTAAGGAATGTATATGTTTTCAAAGTAAGTGTCTCTGACCTCCCACCTTGTGGAAATCCGAACATACATGTTTTGCTGTAGTCTGAGTATCTGAGACGCAGCATAACTGTGATACTAAAAATTCAGATACTAAGGGAATAAGCAAAACCCCATGTGGTAATTTAGGTAATGCTTTCGGTAAATCATACTTTAACTCTGATTTCTTCACTAAGAAATGTAGTAGAATAGGTAATTGAGGCTTTTGACCCTGGATATTACACTTTTAAACTTGATACAACAGTCTGCCTCTAAGCTTTGTTGTATACTGATATTGCTACTTACTTAACATCAAAAAGCTGTGGTAGTTTGCCTTTATAGATTGCGCCTGTGTTCTGGAATTGCCTCCTGCTGTCCTTGAACTGTTTCTTAGTTTAACGTGTTAGATTTTCTCATCAAAGCTTTTAAGCATGATGTTTAGTTAACACTTGTTCTATCAAATCTGATACAGTAGACTGGTTTGGAATAAAACTGTTATTTTCATTAACAAACAGGATAGCTTGACAGGCCCCTTTCCCAGCACACCGTGGGGTTTTGTGTAATGATATGCACATGCAGATTTTACATCGCATGTAATCTTTGTATTTGCCCAGTTCGCAGGCATTGCTCTAGGACTGGAGTAAATGACTGGTTTTTGCCAAGATTCCTAAAGTAAACTGGCCTCATTAAAAATAATGGTTACTGAGGAAAGAATCTCTGTAAGTTGAAGCAATTTGCTTTTAGACCTGTTTCACCATAACAGAGCTTTGATTCCCTGTGTATGGTTCAGTTCAGTGTGACACCACTTCTGCTGAGAGCTGCTATAGGATTCACAGCACAGAAATGAAAAACAAGAATGTCTGGACAAAGGAAAAAAACATCCAGAATAATTAGTATCCATTTAAGATTGAATGCATTGCTTGAAGTAGCTGGATAAAAATTGGGGAATGGGGGAAGAAAGGATAAGAGCACAATAATAAAATGTCTTTCAGTGACTTAAAAAAACAGAAATTCCCTTAGAGATTTCATTGGCCTGAGTAATGTGTGTATGTGTATACCTAGTGTGTCAAAACTATGGCACTGTTGTGTATTTTAGAACAATTGTGTTCTAAACAACAACAGTTGTGTTGTGTATTTTTAGAACAGTTTGAGAAACTTATTTTTCATACAAGAATATAATGGGAGTGTTCAATTGCTATAATCACTTATACTTACAGCTACCATCATTTTAGAGTGTCTAGATTTTATATTTTGTGTTCTTACTGCTTTAAACTTTATAAGAGTTATTTCCTACATAGATGCTTCTGTTTTTTTCATGCTTCTGTTTGTGAACAGCTTTAGCTTCAGTCAGTAAAAATAGAAATGCTTAAATATGTAGCACATGGTCTTTAGAAAATTTGAAAAATGTTTGGCTGCTTTATTGTCAAAAATTAGGGTTTTTAAAGGTATATCTACATGTGTAGAAAGGATGTGCGTATGATCTTAGTAATATTTTGTTTTAACCCTACATGAAGTTTGAAAAGGTACAGAAAGACCCTTTCATAAGGAAGAAAAATGTCTGTGTGTTCCAAAAAAGTCTCAGATTTGTAGCAGATGTATTGGATATACTACTAAAATAAAAACAAAATCCAATTTTATTTCATTAAAAAAAACTGCACTAGTTAGTAGCAAAATAAAGATACCACACTAATGATAACACGTGAAGCTTCTAACCTCTGGTTTATACTCCAGCTAATACCTGCTTGGAAGTAAATATAGAGGAAGAAATTTAAGCTGCTTCTTTAGAAAAGCCATCAAGCTTTAAAGTACATGCCTTGGACCACTGTATTGAGCATTTTCTGGGATTAGAGAATTACCATTTCAAAACTTGGGTGTAAATTAAATAATGAGATTATGAGGTATAGTAAATCAGGACTGAGAACAGGTAAGAGCAGTGTCTTCAAGAAGTGTGGGAACTTCTCAAAGGTCAGTCCTGTTACTCATTTCAGAGGTCTTTGTCCTGTTGTTATACCTGTACCTTTGCTCAGGGCTGTGCCTGACCAGAGGAAGTGTGACAAGATTGCAGAACTTCTCCCTGCCTGGACACTGAGTAACTAACAGGAAAAGCTCTTCTGTGGAGAAGTGGGGTGTAGGCTGAAGCATTTGTGAAACAAGTGGTGCAATGTTGAACAGTGAGGGAAACACTACTATTGGAGTATTCAAGAGCAACAGGAATATAAAATCCTAATTCTTTCATGGTCTTCTTGTGGCCCACCTCAGTGGACAAGAAGGAAAAAAGTGAAGGTGTCAGACAAGATCTTTTATGTGTGTGTTTTGTTGTCTGTTTCAGATTATTACTCTATTAAAAAAACTGGAAAAAACTCAACTTGTTAGAGCAACAGGTGAGGGATTTCCTCTAACAGAGGAATAATACACATCCTGGAAGAGCATGCTTTTCTGTTGTCTGCTGGTTTGTGAACGATGTGGCTGATACAAATGCTTTTTTTGTTTTCTTAAAAATAAAGTGCCTGTTAAATAAGGTGACAGCCAGTAAGCTGAAAACACTCAGTCATGAATTTTTAAATACATCATTGCTTGTTCCTACTTTGACTTTTTTAATGACTTCAGAAGTAATGTTTAAAGCAAGTAATAGTGTACATAAACTGTTTAAAATTCTTGCTTATGGGCTATATACTTTTCATAGGAAAAGTAGATAGGACTAGGGCTATCTAGGGGCTAGTAGATAGGACATGCTAAATAGCATATGTATGCACATTTATATCTGTGTTCTTTTCTCTTATCTTACAGTGCCCTACCTTATATATCAGAAATGGCCCAATAAAATGAACAACAAAATGTGTAAAATTTCCTTACAACAACAAGAACCTAAAATAACTATTTTATAATGCCAATGAGGTAGCTGACTGTGTGTGTTATTGGGTAATAAGATATTCTCTCATGTGTTTACTGCGTTCAGCCTTCAATACAAATATGTATTGAAGCCATAAAATGACAATAATTGTAGTTGCATACACCTTATGTTCCTACTGAATTATTTCTATTGCATTAATGATTCTGTAATGAAACAATTTTTGTTGCTACTATAAAAATTTTATAGAAAGGAGAATTAATAGATTTTCCGTTTGTCAGTAACAACTTTGTGATCTCAAATTTTGTATCTGTGTAAAATAATTTAATGGTTAAAAGTTGAAGCACTACTGGATCTCAAAATACTGAGACAACTTTGAAATTACTCATATATTAATAATGCTTTTGTTATATGTATAATGTATAGTATTATAGGAAACTCAGATTAATAGGATAGGACAGTGGAAAAATACTTGTCATAATTTTTTTGCAAAAATGGCATTCCTTGTCAGTTCCACAAAGTGTGTTGAATGAGGGTGATTGTGTTTTAAATATAGTATAAACATTTCGTGTTTTTTAGTAGTGTCAGGTTTTATAATATTTTAGATAAAAAATCATTTCTTTTTAGCTTAAAAAAGATTTTTATCTGTATTGCTAGGCTGCAGGAAACTTGATATTTTGATGGTTTTGAAGAAAAATTAGCCAGCATTTGCATCTCACACATTAGATGAAATCACACTGCCACAGAATGAGATTTTATTATTTAATACTTAACAACCTTTCTTATGTTTTTCTAGGCTGTCTCACATCACCGTAGAATGTGTCTATATTTGTCTGTTAACTTTGTTTTTCTTTAGAGTGACACACATGTGTACTGTATTATGAAAATAACCTGTATCCTTTGAAGACCAATAGAGTAAGAGTAATCTACAGGAGGAGTACCAAAGAGTAGGAGTAACCAGTACTTTCTTTCAGTTGCTGTCTTATACTTCTTTCCCATCCATACCATGGATAGAGCTGTAAATACTGAATGACATTGAGCTACTGAACAGTGTGGTTTTCTTCTGACAGCCTAATTTGAATGTTTGGAGCCATGGATGTGTATGGCAAAAAAAAAATTAGGATGGAAAGGTATGTGCTTCCCAGGAAAACTGAACGGGCAAGTAAGGTGTTGGAGATTGTTCTGGAGGAAGAACATTCTCTGAAGGCAGGAAGTCAAAAAGTGGGGAAAAATAGGACTGTCCTAGAAAGCTTAGCTTAGCCTAAAACTTTCTCATCAAATTTCTTGAGGAGCAAGCAGTACTCAACTTTTATGGGGGAAATTTTTCTAGAAGTGAGAGCAGTGTGCTGAATATGCCACTCTGTATGCTATGGTTTTCTTCATGTAGTCTCTGAAGCATGCAGCTGTTCTAGAGAGGTGTGCTCTGAAGAGTATCTAAGTAGAAAATACTGTAGTGAGTGTTGGGGGAAGAATGTGACACTGCTGGACTGCAGATTGCCAAAAAACCCCAAATCCTGAAGTGTCTTCCATGTAGGTAAGGTGATCCAGGGTTACTAACTGGAACCAGGAAGGCAGTCACAGGGAAGAGGGAGCTCTATGCATGTGGATGCTGGCTTGGAGAGCTCTCTGCTGCTAACTCCAAGTGCCAAGGGTTCATGTCTCTCAGCAAATGAAGAATGGCAAGTTTTTACATCTTGTTTTTCTGGGAGGAGTTTATCTGAATGAGTATATTATGCCATAAAGGATTAGCATTGTTAATGTTAAACTTGCTTTGGCTAATAGAAAAACTACAGACCTGTTGGATAAGAATATGATCAACTCAGGGCTTAGCCGTGGGCACAAACAACCTGAGAAAACATTGCAGAAAACTAGAAAATCTAGAAAGCACTATTCATTAGCACATCCCAGACTGCTTCTTGCACTGAGGCTGTTCTGAAATCCAGTCTGTTTAAGGGGAATGTTTCTGTCACTCATTGGGAAGGAAATACCAGGATACTGTCCTGGTGTCTCTTTTCCTGAGAATGCCTGGTTTATAGGGACATCTGGAGATCCTCTGGTCCAGCCTCCCCCTTGAAGAAAGACTGTTGCCAAGATTGGATGATGTAGGCTGTGGTTTTCTTATGCCATGTCTTGAAAATCTTCAAGGATAGAGATTCCACCACCCTTGTCTGGTTAACCAGCTTCAGTGACAAACTTTCCCAGTGAAGAGGTTTTGTAGCCAGCATGCAGAGGTCAGATACAAATGCCAGAGTTATATATCAGAATTATAGGGAAAAGAAGAATAAAAACTCTGTAGATACACTTTTTTAGTCAGTACTGATATTTTTGAGGTGTGACAGATACGAAAATTCTGTGTCTTATTTCATAAACACTATAGTCTAGATGTATTGTTGGAATTTTAAACATAACAATTCTGAGAGTCCCAGAATAAGTCTTAAAATACGAAACATTGCCAGTGATCCAAAGATATATGTAGCTAGACCTAAGATTCTTGTTTTCTAAGTAGTTTTGAGAATAGGCTTTCCATGTCAAGTTGTGTTTGGGATCCAGAATTTGGACAAATTGATACCTGATGTGTAATTTCTTTTGGTCATCTGCTTCCCACTGCATGGATTCAGTCACAAATATGGTGGCTTGTCTATTTGACTAGGTAGTGCTAAAGCCAGAGAAAAGTAAATAGGCAGTATAATTATTTTTCTAACTCTGGCAGCCTACAGTGAACTGTTGACATATTTAGTCAATCACCTCCTCACCTTTCTCTGAAAGTGGAAAACAATGATATGATCATAACATCTATAGCAAACCCACGACAAAGCATTTTTTATGTGGATCTTTCATGGTCTGATCGTATGTAACATTTTTCTTAGAGATGGGTCATTTTATCACAAGGAAAAAAGCTTCTATTCTTCTTCAATCAGGCTTTTTTGTATGCTAGCATTAATAAGTCCTGGGAATTCCTTAGTAGTAGAAGCCTAGTAATTATCTCTTTGCTGTCAAAGAGCTAGTCTAGTTGATGCTCAGTTTTTGCAATGTCTAATGTCAAGGTTCCATACCAGTAATTAGTACCAACACTTCCCACATTCTGAATTTATGGCACTGTGACCACATTTTTACATATGTTGAGGGATATTTCAGTAACCCTCTTAACATGAACATATTAAGAAATATGCTCTGTTATCTCTCCCTAGAAATTTAGTTTGCTGCATTTTTGTTTTTTGCTGTCTGGCAGCAAGTGTAATTACATCAAATTGTGTTATTCTGCAGTGCTTTTCATTATAAATGATTTTTAAAAGAAGTGTGCTTGACATCCTGCCAATATCATGTGGAAATGCAAAATAACTTCTGTTGAAAATGCTTTTCAGTGTTAGAAGATACTAAGTCGGTAGATAAAATGAAATCACTGGCCTGAAGGTCTGCTGGAATGCAAATTGAGCATTTGACCTTAAGATATTCTAGGAATGGATGAACAAAGAAATAACTTTTGTCATTAACTGGCACATGATTAATCAATGAAAGTCGGATAAAAATACTAATTTAGAAAAATGCTATGTGTGAGCACTTCTAGTAGGGTCTCAGAAATTAGTTTCTGGTAATTTCTGACTGAACTAGAGCAAGATGATTTTAAGAACCTGTTTTGGAAAGTGCATAGCAGGAACACTGTCTGCAGCACACGTGGATGTGTTATCATTCCAGTCAGTACCAATGTATTTTGCTACAGGTCAGATAGTCAAGCCCTTTTCTGACTATGAGCAATATGTGAGGCATAAGAGCTGTAAATCCTTAAGCATAAATTGTAAATTTAATTTATAAAACTCCTCTATATGTAACTGAGCTGTTTCTGCTTTGCTTTTAAAGCAAGCAGCAAGTACAATAAATATCTTTATTTGAACCTTACTTCGTTTATGAGGGATTATTTTTATTTGTATGTGAGGAAAACCACACCATCTATTGTAGCTTGGAATGTATTGTAGTTGGGTGACTTCTATTATTTTCTTTTTTTTCACCAGATTGAAATCCAGTAACTGCCATACAGTTTCAATAATTTGCATATGTATATCTACTTTTGTTCAATGGTAGATGATATTTGTTAGATGCTGTATTTATCAGTGGAAGAGAATGTCTCTTGAATGGCTAAATCCTCAACTAGGAATATCTCCAGAAAAAAATGGTAAAGATGGTGAAATCACCTTAAGTCAAGGGGGATTAATGTAGTGGGGTACTATTGGGAGAAGAATGGGCATGTTTGCTCACAGTGTCTTACACTACTACATAATTTCAAGGTTTATTTGGGTGTTGATTGGAGTTTCTGTATGGTGCTGTGTGGTGGGGATTTTGTTTCTGTGGCTCTGATGGACCTTCTTTGCTACCACCTGTGCTCTGTGACATGGGAATTCTGGCCTGATTTGTGTCTGCGGTGTGTTACTACAGTGTGTCCAAAACCCAGCAAACTGGCAGACTTCTCACACACTGGGTGTATATGTTCTACTTCCAGAGATTTGGAAGGATATGCTAGCTCTGACAGCGTCCTTTACTTGTGTCCTCCTCAGCACTCATGCCATGGATTGCAAGTCCTCCAGATAAATACTTGTTGCTAGTGGCATTTATTTTCAGTCATCTGTATTTGATTTGAGCACTGGTTTACCTCCTTTTAACTTTGAGAAAGGCGAGTGATTGTCAAGAATAAATATAAAGAAAATGTGGTTCTGAGCTTCCTTTTGCATATTTCTGATGCTTCAGCCTGTACTATTTCATTGTTTTTCCTACAGACTGTAAATACTGTTCAAGTGAGAGTTTTAAATAATTATATTTAACATCTCATTTTAATGATTAGTGCTGCATTCTTCACTAAAAATGCCTAAAAGTATCAGGAGGTAAGGATTAAACTCGCAGGTCTTCTCCAACTCCAGAGCTAAAGTACAGATAATAGAGATGGTTTTTCGTACCTTGTGATGAACAGAATTGATGTCCATCTTGTTTGATGACATCAATACAGTTTATTCTCGTGGGAAATAATCTTCCCAGCAGATCTGCAGGAAAGAACCTCTGTGCCTCTTCAGGTTAATAAAAGTGCTGTGCATAGATACGGAGATTACTGTTGGAGTTGACAGTAAAGAAAACTTTGCTTTAAGGTTTTGAAAATGTTGCATGGGTAAATGTTGTTACTCACTGGGGTGATGAATCTTAAGGCATATTTCACTTCATTTCATCTGACATAGCCTCCAGTGCCTGAGGCTGGAGGCTCAGGCCTCCATTTCCAGAACACCTAGAGCTCAACCACCCTTCTGTACATAACTCATACAGTATAATTGTAAGAGCTGACGTGACTACCAAAGTTCATCTATTCCCTTCTCTGGTGGCTGAGGAGACGTTTATGGAACACTCCTGAGGGTTCCATTTTTTGGCAATGTCTCTACCTTATCACCAAGAGCAGCACTATCAACGTTCAGTCTTCAAAAATGAGAGTCATGGATTCCATATGAAGCAGATTTGGAATGTTGCTCTCAAGAATGAAGGGAAATAATTAATAAAACGTTCATTTCCAATTCCAGCTCTGTCCTTGCTAGGAGTGCTGGAAAGTGTTTATTCTAATGATTATTGTCCTCTTGTACTTGCTGCAATTGCTAGGTATTCAGTGCAGCTTTGGGGGGCTGGCCAGAGCAGCTGTTACTCTGAATAGATCCCTCAGCTAATACAGCTAGAGCAGAGGTTTGATCAAGATAAACAAGATGACAGAGTGATAGGACAAAAGGGCTAGCTCTAGTGAAAGGGGCCATATCAGACTAGCATTATGATGGGCCTGTTGCAGTAGGGGCTTGGGGAGAATTGCAGGAACGTGGCACATGGTTCATTGTGTGGCACTACCCCAAATCTATGACCCGCTGTGTGTTCAGCAGAATGTTTTAAGGGAGTGCATTAGGCAGCAAGAAATTCAATACAGTGCTTCCTGCTTTGAAGCCTGCTGTAGGATTTCCTTTTGCTTGGAAGCTGATGCAGCAGGCTGTACCGCACTAGCGGAGTGGAAGCAGCAAGGGAGGAAAACTGCTTGTGACCATGGCAAAGCAGATTGAAAAGAAGCCAGAAAGAAGGGGCCAGAAGGAAGCATTCTTTATGTACAATGACTGAAAATCATGATTAAAATGTTCCTGTCTCTCATTCCATGAGACTAAATTCTCTGATCCACCATCCTTTTTATTTTTTTCCCTTCTGTGTTATCTTATCTGTGGTATTGCTGTCACTTTGATGGTTTAATTATACATGTCTCTTGACCTCTTTAGTGATAGCCTTCTGTTGGGCCACTCTTCTTTGCCTTGACCAGGTGGCCAAATGGTATCATCTTACCTTCTTCAAGTGAAGTGTTTCAAGGGAAACCATTTTCTCATGCAGGGAACACTTCCTATTGTATAAATCTCTCTCCTTGGTCTCCTTGGATCTCCTGTTTGTGACTTGGGTCTCCTGGGTCTCATGTAACTGCATTTTCCTCCTCTCAGTGTCCTATTTGCAAGTTTGCTTCCAGCCATCTCTATAGTTTACCATCACCTTTTATTCCTCAGATTGCAGATTTTTTTCCCCATGTTTGTCTCCTAACTAATCAGCTTTGTGGCTCATAACCCCTTTTCTGCAGTTCATCAAAAGTCATTAGCAGATGCTGGGTTCAATGAAGAAACTAAGTTTTCTCTGCCATAAAGAAGATAGGACTTGGCAGGACTGAGAAGAGAAGAAGTGTACTCATAGTGACTTCACCTATACCTTCCTATTTAAGTGGTTGAAATACAGATCTCAGATAACAGCTTGTTTGGCCAAAGCAATCTTGTAGAGGAAAGTATGACTTGTAGTTTTTGCTCAAACAAAAATAAATGCTAAATCCAAATTTCTTAGGTTTAGTTAGCATAAACATTTTTTTATGTGAAACCTCAGGGACTATGTTTGCAGGAATTTTTGTTCTAGAGAATATGACTGAAATTGAAAAGGTGTGTTTATAATTGTTATCAGCCTCACGACTAGGTGACTTATCATTTATAATATTTCATGAAGGGAATAATCATACTTGTGGCTCCCAATAATGCTTCCATGTGCATGTATGTCTGTGCTTCTATCTTGATCAGATAACAGTTTTCTCAAGATAATTATCATAAGAAAACTAAATGCATTTTTGGTTAATTGTATTTTCAGTTGTGTCTGAAGTTGCACTTGCACGTCAGAGTATGTTGTGCTACATAAATGAGTTAGCTGTAAAAAGGAGCAGGAACTTTATGTTACTCTGGTTGTACAATTAGAGTTTGTGAGTTAATTTCTTTTGTAGTTGGCTTGTTTGTCTGACACGAAATGCAGATTGTGTTGTAGACAGGCTCACAGCAGAAATCCAGTGACACTGGCATGAGGTTAAAAACTGGAAAATAGTTCAGTATGATTATGAAGTTTTTATTACCCAGTCTTGATAATGTATAAGAGTAAAATCAAAGGGCGGAGCCGAAAGCAATGAAAAATATGTGTACTTTTATGTTTCTTGCCTAGACATCCTTTTAAAAAGTAATAAAGCAGAGGTAATAGGGCACTATTGCTGTGTCAAATTTATACAAATGAAAGTTTGGCATGAAAATAAGTCAAGTTCAGAATTTTACCAGGCAGGTCTGCATCAGTAGAGAGTGCCTTTTTGTTATATATTCATCACTGTACTAAAGTCTGTATCCACAGAAAATTTGCAGAAACACACCTGTGGTAAATGTTTTTGTACCTTTTAGTCTTTTTAAGTGTTCTTTTTAAGTTGGTGAAATGGAAGAAATATGAATATCAAATTCTGTGGAGAAAAATGTGGGAAAAAAATCTTATCACCTAATGATAAAGGATGGAGTAACTTTTGATTCTTTTGCATATTAGAGATTTGTCTGTTGTTTGGAGGGAGCCATTGTAAAATTTGGCTTTGTTTTCTTAATTGCACTGTCCAGGTAATTTTTGTCCATTGCCACCATTTTACAGGTTCCTCTATTAGGCCATATCCTTGCCTATGTCTGCAATTTTTTTTTTCTTTCCATAGTCTCAAGTCTACCGTTCATCTTTTGGCTAATTCTGTGAAATGTTGGGAAGCGTTTATTATTTATTCTTTTGCTTGGATCACATGTGATAAAGTCTTGTAGATTAACTATATTTGCGGCTTTTAGTGTGACTTGGATGGAAGCTTGCTGTATGGAAATAACGGCTCCCATCTGTTTTGGAATAAATTGCTTGTCATAGTGTCTTTACAAGGTGAACACTTGTCACAGACATCCTTCTGTTTCTGCCTTGATTATATTTCTGACTTGACCACTTCAGTTTTCAGAGAACTTGAAAGTTGCTGAAGAATGACCTTACAGTCTCCATTATTAATCTCACATACATAAATAAATGGTTTTCACAGAAAACATTCAGCACTCTGCTCATAATGAGCTGAGGCAAGGAAAGTGCATGTTCCTTCTTTCTTATCTTGTTCCTTTGGCTGTGTTTTGATAGAAATGGATACAATTTTATAAAAGTAGATAAGCTACATTTTTGCACTAAATTAAATAGTGAATTAATTGCTTTCAGGTCTACACGTGTGCTCTTCTTCTAAGCCCATTTGTTCTCTGCTCTTTTTATTTGTGTATACATTTGGTCTACTCTTAATTCCTTTATAAGAACAGTCTTTGAGAAGAATTACGGTGGATGCTGGAAATGTGGGAGGGGTACAGCAGATACCAAACTGCTGATGTTTAAAAGCATCTCAACACGATGCAGAAGCCAACTTCAGTGCAAAGGATCTCTTCTCTCTCAACAATATTCCAGTGAGCCCAGAAAAACCCTGGCTTGCATCAGTAAGTGACCTGATGAATGAATTATTACAAAAAGGAGCGGACCAAATGTTTTCTGGCAGCTTTGCTAGACATAAAGGTTGCTCTTTTTAACCCTTTAAAATGCCCTTTAATCAGTGGCAGTGGCCCTAAGTGAACCATTTCTGATCTAATGAGTGATTTACTTCTCTTAATCTCTCTGAGATCTGCTTCTGCTTTCAGAACAGGAAAACTACAGCTATCTTATTCTTCCTTTCTGTTTTGCACCTTTCACTACCTCCTATATGAATCTAGAGATATAATGGGTGGTAAGAGCTCCTTCCCATGCCAACTTCATCTCCACATTGGGAACTCATTATCTGGGACAAAAAAAATAAAGTTTATGTCTTTTACTGGCGCTTAATAATTATTTTGGTCACTTGAGAGTAGAAAATACCATAATACATTGGCTTTTTTTGGGATATGATGGCAAAAGTACATTCAATTTAATTGTAAGGCAACAAATCAAGACGCGTGATTAAGCAACATGGAGTCAAATACAGTTCAGTGTTGATAAATATAAAGTGATACTCACTAAGGAAAAACCACTTGATTAATTCCTCATTGCTGCCTGATTTTGAATTAGCTGAATGCACTTCAGACATTTCCTTTTTTTTCCACCCACTCCCTTTATATCCTTGTATGCTAATTAGTGAGAGCTTATATTTAATATGGATCAGCTTACAAAATAAATAAATGTTAAAGTTTATGAGAAGTAGGTCTGAAAAAATAATTCTAAATTGTAAATCCAATATAGAAATAAGTGATTTGGCACACAGCTTTATGGTTAACATATTCTGGTTTTACTGCTTTCACAAGGATGCAGCTAAAATGGGGAGACTTTCAGACTGGAATTTGAAAAACAGTAAAAGGATGAAAATAATAAGAGTTTCCTTTTTAAAATTAATCTCTGAAACTAGTTAGTAGTGGGAAATACACTGGCATCATGTTTGGCTTTTCTCAAGGTATGGTAAAGTAGCATTCAACCAAATCCTAAGGCAACAAGCTAAAAACTAACACCCAAGTTTTTTCTAATGTAGTGGAGTATTAACCTGTTAAATAAATGCAGTGATTTATCATTTAACTCAGAAGCGTTTTAGGAGTAAATTAAAGAATTAACTCAGTATATACATGTACCAAGAACACCCACAGCTTCATTAGACATAATTAAATAAAAATTTAGGAGGCATGTGCATTTTCATACATCACTGCATCAGGCACCTAGGAAAAGACAGAGGTTAAAAATAAATAATTTTCATGTTATTCTCATGTAGTATTTCAGCATTTCAGGTTGAAAAAGAGAACTGCTTGACTCTTCTTAACTCCGGAACTTTTGAATGTATGTGTAGGTGAGACTAAGTTGGTCAATCACTTTTAATGAGAACCATGTCAGCTTTAAAGGTGATACACAACTTCAGTGCAGAATCCTGAATAACACAGGAATAAAACTTTCTGTAAGAATTGCATGAACAGACGTTCCAATTTCTTTGGCATTTTTGAAAGGAAACCACCATGCTTTTATAGCTTGGTGTACAAATGCCTGTGCAGTGGACCTCTTCTTACTTCTGGGAGGGATCAAGATATTTGGATAAAAGAATCAACAGAAGGAACTATTTCTCCAATGTCTACTTCTATTAATTTTCTTCATGAAAACTATATTCTTTTTCTTAGCAAGAAAGAGAACTATTAGGAGCTTGGCTGGCAATTCTGCAGCTAAGCAATACAGAAAGTGAAATTACTGGTTGATGTGGTTAGGGTGGATCAGTACTGGATAATACCAAGTGGTGAAATTCTATCATCTTGGAAGTATATCTCAAGTGACCGAGTTAGCTGATATCAGATTGTGTCCATTTTATTGAAATACCTGTCTTTTGATTGTCTGTTCATGTCTTTTTTGCCAATGGAACATGGGACAGTTTTGCTTCTTTAACTTCCATTTATATAGTTGTATCTTGGTTTGTAATAAATAAATAAATGTTACTGTCAATAAATAGAGAAGAGTAGCCTGAGTCTGTTGTTGTTGAGTCTGACAACAATTGCATTATTGTTTGAGACAGTTTGTAGCAAACTTGATGTGTTTTGTCAGATACCAATAGTTTGAGGGTGGTGTCATCAGAACTGTCCATATTATTTTGTTTGGAAAGTGTAGCTCAGGATTGCTTCAAGGAAACAGAACTTTCCAAGAGTGCTAATTTAGCCCGAACACAGGGATACTGTGTTTTTTGTAGATAGGAACTAGAATGAAACTCAATTGAGATTTGGTATTCTCTCAGGACTTCCCTAGGCTTTCATTTTTTAGAAAATACTTCTTTATGCCACTTTCCTAAGAAGGAGAGGTTGGGGAAAAAAATGTGAGTTTCATGCACATCCTCAGTTGATTTTCACAAGAATATCTCTGGCTTCATTAGGAGTGAGACTCTTAAAACTCCTCCAAAATCCATGCTTCCAAATCAAAACCAGATGTGCCAATAGTGTGCATTTTCAATGTAGTTTTCTTTTGCTCTTTTTCCTATCTATCCCTGCCCGACTCAAGAAAAAAAATTTCTTTTGGAATGGTTATTTTTCAGACTTCTTTGAGGTTATTCACACAATTTGTTAGGATCCTTCAGTAAGGCTGTTAAGTTTTTACTTAAGTTACCTTGCTTGATTGGATTTGTGTGCCTTTATAAAAATTGAAAAATAAACATGAGGCTGTTTTAAAATTACTTTTTCTGTTTGTAACATTTTTGTTATGAATTTCAATATCCATTTTCTAATGTACTTGCATGTAGCTTATTTTCTTTATCACATGCTCTGTTTTACATAAACATCTTTCCATCTCCCTCCCACCAATTTGCAATCTCACAACAGTTTTGCTGTTGTACAGTTTAGTCCACTGTGTCTTTCCCCATCACTATTAATATTCCCTTTCACACTCCAGTCCTACTATCATATTTGATTTTTGTTCCTCTTTTCCAAGAAAATAGGTCTGTTCTAAATACTACAGATGTTTCACTTAGATTTGTTTGAGAATCTTCCCATAGTATTGGCATGATCATGGTCCACGACCCATTTATCTCATACTTTGGCAAATTGTATATTTTAATTTCTCCTTAGCATCTTATGATCTTCATCTCTCTACTATTTTCTTTCACCTAAGTCTTCATTTCTTGCAGTCGGCTGTAAATGTGTTCCTGGAATCCTTTTCCTGGTTTCTGATCTCAATCTGCATCGCCTCTCCTCCTCATCCAGAATTTAACACAACTATGCCTCTCTCTCGAATATATCTCTTCCCATCTCTCTCACTCATGCCAAGTGTTTTGCCAGCACAGTGTGCTGTGCCATTTTTCCACTTTGTCCCAAAGTTTGACTCACACCTTCCTTCACGAAAGCTTAGATTCCTGGGCTTTCATCAAGTCATTGTCTTACGACTGCATCTTAGTATTTTTCCCCACAACCTTCCAACACTGATATTTTATAAATTTGTTTAGCAGTCATTTTGGAAGAGAAAACCTTTTAGGGTAAATGATAAGTTTTTGAAGTAAATCTCCCCCCACTTCTTCTCTCTTTACCAAAACTCACTGTTGAAAGAGGTTGAAAAGATGAACCAACACTTAGAAAGGCAACTTCATTCCTATGAGGGGAAAGAGAAATAGGTTAGTAAAATGTGGCTTGATTTGTTTTCATCTGGCCTAAGACCTGAATTGGTTATAAAACACACTGAATATTGATCTAGCTGGGGGACCATGCTGTAGCTTTGTACTCACTATAGTTGCATTCTTTGGTTTAGAAAACCTCTCCAGTATTGTTCTTCATTAAAAGTATTTCAGTTTGAGAAATAAAAATATAATGTCTTAAATGCTAGATGTACTTACACCAGTTTGTTCTAGCTAACAGTGTTTTCTCTGCTAATGTTTCTTATGTCAGCTTTTGAGTAACTTCTCAGAATGAAGGCATGCAATTTCACGGTGATATTTTGAGCAGAAAGTTTGATTTATATGCTGAACAAATCAACAGTATGATTCTTAACTCTTAGGTTCTAAATCTTCACCAAACTTTCCTAGTTTATGATTTTGTGCTTACATGATGATTTCTCTAAGTGAAATCTTTGGTAAATCTGCGTCAGAGGAAGCTACCAATAGCTCAGAATTACATCTAAATTAAATTCAGTAAATAAATATGTGAGAGAAGCAGGTAGTTATTGCTACAGCAGGCCTGCTAGTTGAACAAATGTAAACACCAGCATGCTAAATTGAGAAATCTTGCTTTTCGTTACTGTACTCCTGTGTTAAAGCAAATACCTCAAATTCAATTCACTGCTTTCTTGAATATTCTGTGTCATGTTTATTTGTTTGCATTTTAAAATACTAGTTAGATGATCTAGCATTCTATCAAAGTTTCATAATTCCCATTTCTAGTGGTATATTATGTAGGTAGTGTGGCTTTAACTCATGTTTGATTAGATGCTGTATGTTTTTAAATTAATTTCTCTCTAAGCTTTTTGCAAGGAATAGTAACCCACTGCAGAGAGGTTACAGTACTATGGACTCTGTCTGTTCTGCCTTAATGATACAAGGGAATAGTTGAGCAAGAATAAATGAGGTACTTTTGGTGGGTAGAAATGTGAGCTGACTGTCAGTGTGAGATTGGTTCTAGGAGCAGTTAGCCAGCAGTAATAGGGCACACTTGAGTAATTGAATTTGCATAACAAGGCTTGCTGAAGAGATCTGACAGGCCCAGAGATTTGTCTGGCTGGAGATCTCCAGATGGACGTGACCACACAGCAGCTGGGTGGCACGTTTCTCAGCATGGTCAGCAACACCCAGACTGTCAGCTGGCCTCTGCAATTGCAAAGCCCTGGCAGGCCAGCTGGTGGCTTCTGACAGCCAGTGGCCCCGTTAGAGAATCTTTTCATTCTGCCTGTCAGGGTACAGGACCTGCAGGGACCAGTGGTAAGATGTAACAAGTCACCAGTGAGAGTTGTTAAGATGCTTTAGAAACCTGCTTCTGTTAAATAGCTGCTGCTTTACCACTGAGAGTGAACCTTCTGAAAGCTTTTTCCATCCTTTAACAAGGACAGGACTAACCTGTTCTCCAGCATTTTGTTTGGAAATCTATTACTTGGTGTTAGTTTCTACATGTTTAGTTTCTACCAATATTTCTGCATCTAACCAAGCATGCCCAGTCAGTAACAGAAATACATTTTTTGTGCTTATTACTTTCACAGGAGAAAATACTAAAGCTTTTGTTCCTCTGTCCCTTCCAAGGATACTGATATTACTGTATTCTAGATTTAGCAGTTCAATTAAACAGAGCAGTTTATGGAAATACACTGTAAATGAAGGCATCAGAAACAATGGAGGCAACAACTGTTTTAATTGGTTAGTGTGCATAAATATTCTGTGTGGATAGGAAAATAATATCCATAATACTAGAAATCTTGTCCTTTGTCAACCTGCAAGAAGTGATGCAAAAAGTTAGATCTATTGCTGCCTTAGTCCAAGTTGCTTGCTCCTAACATCCATGAGCCCCAGCCACTAGCATTAAGGTGTTGGATTTTTGAACTCTGTATGCCCTTGCAAACCTGGGAAACTTCCTGTTCACCAGGAGTTTAGAATTCACTAGTGGTTGTTCCACTCCCAAGACAGTAAAAAAAAACACTACTGAGAGTTACATATTCTCATCCACTTATTGTTTCTGTCCTCCGTGATGTTACTCTGCCCTGTTTACAAGGCGACTAAATAAGTAGGTGCCTGCTGTCTAACATACAGACTACTGATTTGAACATTCCTTTTTTTTTTAATGTATGCAGAACCCCACCAAACTGAAGGAACTAAAAGCAGTTTGTTTTTTTTTTTTAATTGGATATGGTACCCCTAGCCATCCTAATTTCTAAAGGATCTTACTGTTTCACCAAGTCTATTGATTTTGGGAATGCTGGAGGAGAGACGTGTTTAATACTGTTCTTCAAGTGTCAGTTTCTGGGTTGTTCATATGGTTAGTTGATGCCTTAAGTTTTAGCTTTCGTATTTTTAGATTCTGTGCTGCCTAGGTGTGTAGCTCTAAGCTTCATATTAACTGTTGGTAAGCTCTCTTCACAGAGTAGGTAGACAAAGCAATCCTTTTCCAGCTTGTGACCAAGGACAACTGTTCCAAGTTTCAGGCCCGAAAAGCATAAACAGCGTGGACTGAAGAGAGAAGACAAGCAGGATGGGACTTCATTATCTGAAGCTGTAATTGGAAAATTAACCCCAATATGCAAATGAACCAAAACTTATAAAAGTGTGAAACCTCATGACCAGTCGTCCATTTTGTGACCATTTTGGATCCATCTTGGGTGTAGCCCTGGCCAGGCTCTTGTACAGCCCAAGGTGTATGCTTTAAGGTGTTTCAATAAGTACCTACTTTATTCTCTTAGCTCTGTCTAGTTTCTGTTTCAGGTCTGGCCTCTCAAGGTATCATAGTCATCCATGGACTTCTGTCCAGTCACAGAATCATAAAATCATGGAATGGTTTAGACTGGAAGGACCTTAAAGATCATCTAATTCCAGCTAGTCCACTTGCAAGTCAGTAGCCCTAACTTTTATGTTTTTTCTGAAAAATTCAATGTCAAAGCTGAACATTAGACCCATCTTTCTAACTGTGTTTCTTTCTTCCTGGCAAGTAGCATTCAGCATTTGTAAACCCAACCAGTCAATTACAGAATGGTTCAGGCTGGAAGGGACCTTAAAGATCACCTAGTTCCAACTGCCTGGCATAGGCAGGGACACCTTTCACTAGACCAGGTTACTCAAAGCCCCATCCAACCTGGCCTTAAATATTTCCAGGCACGGGGAGTCCACCCTTTACCCTGAAAAGGGAGTATCTTTCCAGGGTAAGCTGTGCCAGTGCCTCACCACTCTAACCGTAAAGAATATCTTCCTAATATCCAATCTAAAGCTCTTCTCTTTCAGTTTAAATTCTGCTACCAGATTTCTGTCTTCCTCACTCTATTAGTCCTGTCACTTATCACCCTTATCACAAACTTTATCTAGTTCTTACTTTTGACTTCTGAAAGCTTGGGTGCCTTTACCACTCTGAAGTAATGGCAACCTGGCTGTAGTCTCTTACCTTCCCGCTTCATAATTTGAAGGTTCTCTACCCTTGGAAGACTCATCTAATTTAATGGTTCGTGTCTCTGCAGAGGGCTGAGATTTTCTGCCTGGACTTCTGCACCCTGGCTTTAGTGAGGCTGAAGTCTTCTTTTGATGAAGGGGGATGTTGTACCTAACTCACTTCAGATTACTTGGTAGCAGAAGGGATTTCCTTGTGCACAGAGGACTCTATTGCTGAGTGCAGTGTGAAATAGCCTCACGAGGCATCCCATTCATCTCTCAGTCTGTGAGTCTACTCTAGCACATTGTTTAATGCTGGATCCATTTCTCTGTAAACAGACTCGTATTCCCACCTGAACTACTGCACCCTGGTTTTAATAGGCTGGTGCCCCTACGGCACTGTCTGGAATCAACCATATAGTGTCCTATTGTAATATATCTGTTTCATCCATCTTGTTCTGCTACAGGATGCATAAGTTCCCTTTTGTCTCAAGGAGAGGTAGATGAGATTGTTAAAATAAGAACAAAAGCTTGATAGTTTGGAGGGACAGGTACATTTAGTTTTTTAATCAAGAACATTTTGATACCATCTCAGACACTGTCCAGAACGGATTCTTTTTTGAAAAGAGCTCTGTATGCATGGAAAATGAATAAGAGAAATTGTCAAAATAAAGACCACTTTGATTGTTCTATAGGCTTTTGACATTTTTACTTTTATTTTTTCTTGTTGACTGTAAAAAATGCTTAGCATGCAGTAAGTATTTTACAGAAAGTTCTGCTTTGAAAGAAGTGGAATAATGCCATTAAACCTTTTAATTAATTTTTATATCAGCTCATCAAAGAAGGCTGAAATAACAGGTTATAAATTTTGTTGAGTCCTGTGATGCTGCAACATAAACCTTCACAAGATTTGGCTTGTAGAATGAGAACCTCAAAGCATTTCTGTTCAAACAGCAGTGATGAATGAGAAAATCATTGGTTTGTGTCCATCAGATAAAAAAAAAAGGCATATAGACAACATACTCAAAAAACTCTCTTCCCTTGCCACCCTGAGTTTTTGTTACATGTATTGTTTTTGGGTATTGTACTTGAAGTCTGGTGTGTTTGTAATCCCTGTAAGTCTGTAATATAAATAAGCAGAAACCTTTTGGATGCACTTTTATCTGATGCCAGAAATGTCCTTTTTAGAACATCAACTTGTGATTTAATGGTTTTTTTTTCATGAATTTAAAGATAATATTACTGAGAAATACCATTAATAGACCATTCTCTCCTGACACAACAGTGCAAATCTCTAATCAAAACACTGAACAGCTACCTCAAGAAGAGAGATTTGGCAACCTTCAGAGATGCTTACATGATCATTTTACTAGCTAACCCTTGACATAAGATGGAAAATAGCCTTTTTAAGAGTAAATTATGTATCTTTGGTTTCTGTAGACTATTCTGATCTTCTTCCTTCCCTTTTTTTTTTTTGTGTGTGTGTATTTTACACAAAGAAAGCAAGCAGTTGTACTAGATATACATATGTGGGGACTACACAGATACAAGGAATGTAGTCTGAAAAACTGTTCTCTTCACACAGCAAAATGAATTGTTGCAATGCCAAAGTGCACCTTATATGTTTAGCCAGAAGTGATTAAGGAGCTGGTATTTCAGATGTTGTAGCAGGTATGATTACCTTCCCTGATAAGAGCATAATGTTAGGCTGTGTTTAGCAGATGTGATTACTGTTGGTGTGTAGTCTGTGCCAATTTTAGTAATTTCTGATATAGAGGCTTTACTTTTATCCCAGTTGTTCAGTAGCTGGTTCAGAAGTTTAATTTCTTATGTAATTCTGAATATTAAATTCTAATTTGGAGCAGTTATTTATCTGAAATTACATAGAGTTAAATAAACAGCTATTTTCTCTCTTTCTTCTTTCCCCTGCTCTCCAGGAAAAGGGAGATACAGGTATCATCAAAGCTGCCTTTTTTGAGGTTTCTCAGTACGGAAAGCACAGATTGACTTCCTGCTGATACTCTGAATATGTAGCCAAAGAAATTTATACCAAGTGCTGACCTGATCGTTTTTCTCTATTTCCCTTACTGAAGTGCCCCCAAAACTGTAGTATATTGATGAATAATGGACACAGAAGGGGCCAGAGACATACCTTGGGTACATGATCCCCCCCATTAATCTAAGAGAAAAGGTGAAATACAAAAATGAGGAGAACCTTGGTGTTGGACAGTGTTCATTAGAATTAAGTCTGTATTCTGAAATAAATTGCTGTAGTTCATTTATCCTTCCCTGTTTTCCTATCATTTTTTTATGAATAACAGCCCAGATCACTGCCTGAGTTACATTTGGGAACAAAGAAAAAGAATGCTTCCTAACTACCTATTTTAAGACCAGAGTTAGCATAGAAAGATTGCAGAATAACCTCTTAAAAACCTTGTTTTCTATGTTTATGTCAAGGATGTGCTCTTCTTTCTTTGTCTACATTTCTGTGTACTTAAAAAGTTAATTTGAAACTGTAATGTTATCTCCCTGTGAAGGTACATTTATTTTTTTCTTTTCATTTAAGAGCTTTTAAAAGCATACTTTTAAAAATTATTCTAGCCACTGTTTTATCTTTTGCTAACATTTCAGAATGATCTTGGGCATTTTATAGATAGCTATAAACCCAGTAGAAAGCAAGCCAAATTACTTTTTTTATTCCATGTCCTTGCTTCCTCATTATTTTTTTGTGAGTGAGGAGGAAAAAACCAGTCTGAATCTATTGAACCAATTACATGCATGCCAAAATATTCTAAGAGAATACTTGAAATTGGGAGGGTTTGAAGTATTCTTTGTCTTTTCTTCAGTATTAACCATAATTGCGTCTCTTCAGAGCATGACTCAGTGCATTTCTAATGCAATCGAATTTGTCTGAATCAAAAATTTTGAAAATATTAAATCAATGTGATTGAAATAAGAAAATTGTTTGCCCTTAAGGGTGCTGCTTCTGTCCTTCCATTATATGAATAATGTAGCTTCTCTACTTCATTTTTGGTTCTTCCTTTCAACAATATTCCCAGACAGGATGCAGTTTCTGTCCTTCATCCTTGTCACTCCACCCTGTAAACCCTAGTTATCTCTTTCCCTGATTACTACATGCACCTCCACTCTGGAGTTGATACCTGCAATTTTACTGAGTTTATTTACAATGGTTGAATTGTAAGTAAAAGCTTTCTATTTTATTTTGGTTGTTTTGTTCTCTTATATGCTCCTTCTGATGAGGAAGAGTGGAAGCCAAACTAACATAGCAGGTAAATAGAGTGGATTGAACTACACAGTTTGGAAAGTTGTGTTTGTTTGTCGTCTGCCTGCCTTTAGGCAAGAGTGGCAGGTCCCTTTTTTCTCCAAGTTCATCACTAAATTCTATGTTGCCACTGTTATAGGAAGCCACCACCCCCTTCAAAATATTTGTGAGATGGTTTGGCAATCTGTCCACCATGGGAATTCTGGGTAAACTGTTATTCAATACAGGTTGTGTATTTGATACCCTGTTTGATGCAGAACCTGGAACTTGATGTGACTTGTAGCACCTACTTAGCACAGTCAGGACTGTGGAGGGTTGTTACCTTAGTCTGAAAGAACTGCTCAGTCTCTGGGCTTTGGTTGTGTCAAGGAACTGTTTAGAAAGGAAAAGAGATTCTCAATCCCTTGTTCCTCTTCTTCTGCAGGAGGTAAAAGGAATGAAATGGGGTTTGTTCAAACAGAACAAAAATGTGTATGCCAAGCAGAGTCTCTAAGAGGGCTCAGAGAATGAGTGTACAGCGAGGAATCACGGAGGCAAAGCAGCTTTGTGTAGCAGGAGAGGGCTGCATGGCTTTGTGAGAGCAGAAGATGCAATCTAGCTGCAGGACTCCTAGGTGAGCTAATCTGCAATGGACCAAGAGAGCACCAGGATTGTGAAGGTGGTCATTAGTTGCAGGTAACAGAAAATATTTTTGACATTCTAGCAGTTTTACAGTTTGTGCTTGATGGAGATCTAAATAAGAACTGCTTGATGTTAACTGTTATTAGTGTGTCTGGAGTTCTGAGAGTGAGCACTAGGGCTGTGCTACTGTATGGCAAACCCCTCTTTGCCTCGACATTTGGAGGAGGGGTGCAGAGGAGGTTTTAATGGCTGTCAGATGTTACCCCTTCGGGCACACTGCAGCCAGCAGCATTTGCAAGCTACACAGGACAGCCTTTGCTAAACAGGCCAACACTTACTAGTCAACTGGCACACAAGAACTGTTTGGTTTCTGAATGGAAAAGCAAAGCTTAAACATGTGTCTGTGCTGGCAGCATGAATTACTTTCCTGCCTAAGTGTCCAGAATTCCTTTATTCCTTCTTTACATTTCCAGCAGAGCTCTCAACTGGGAATTCAGACATCAGGGCTTTGTCCAAGTTTTAGTCAAGTCAGTTTGACATGTTCCTCTTTCCTTGGCTCCTAGTGGTTATAAGTCAATACTTGGAGTGTTCATTCTCGTCCCACCCACGGTCATTCCATTCATATGTGGGCAGTTTCGGGGATTTCACTCAGTTTTCTCCAGTCCCTTGTCCTGAAAATCCCTTAGCCCTTTCAGTACCAGGTGACAACGATAAAAAATGAGGGGTGAAACCATTGTGGGTTTCATTTTAAAAGTAACTGTACCATGTTTTAACAATAAATCATAGTAGTTACTGTGCTTGTGTCAGTTAATATAACTTGACGGATAAATGCCATGTAGTCCTCCCAGCTTCAGTCTGGGTTATTTATATACTGTTATGTAGAGAATCCTAAAAAGCTGGCTGAAAAGTTTTGCATCTTTTAATAAGGCTCCTTGCCAAGTTAAATTTAAAAGACATATGGAGAATATATAGCAAGATTGTACTAACCTCATTGTGACTGGTAAAACATGTCTTTTTTCTTGTTTTCTTGGTTAATTCTCCAAAGAGAACAGAAAAAATTTATAAAAATTTTGTTGAGTAGGGCTCTATCATGGTACTGAATTACAAAAGAAAAAGTCTTTGCTATAAACATAAAAAAATGGGGAGGTTGCCCTTATATTCATGAATGTAACTGGCACAAGTTTCTAATCTTCTTGAAGTGCATTCATTTTACAAACCTAAGGTAGCTTTCTTCTGTGGCCTATGCAGCATCACTCATACAAGCTGTTTCCTATTTACAAATCAGTATTTTTATTGCCTCAGTGACCTTAGAAAAGCAAGAAGAATTTCTGATCATTTCCTGATATGAATTGACAGTAGCAAGTCCTACAATAGCATCTGCTAATTTTTTTTCTTATTTGTATCAACATGGGGTTTGTATTTGGACAGCCATTTTGAAATGTTTTGCTGTATATCAAAATAATAAGTCCTAATGGATTGCTTCCTGCTTGACTAGGCAAAAGTATTTATTTCTTTTTTTTTTAATGTATGCCCAAGCAAGTTTAAAAGAAACAGTAGAGCAAAATAAAGTGGATTTGCTGTTAATGGCCTTGCTTGATAAGGTATTTATATTCTGTGTATGGTTTTATTATATATTAAATTCTGACAATAAGGTAGCTTTTCCTCTCTGAGGCCAGTAGTGTTCAGATTAATCAGGTTGACATTTCATGCCGGTGGGTCATGAACTGTTGATAATAGCATTAAATGGTGATTCACTTGCTGCAGGGAGCACAGCTCATTATCCAGTCACTATATTAAATCATCGCCACAAACAGCTAGAGTCCTGTGTGTGTGCCTGCACACATCTGCACACACACACACACGGAAAGCAGGGTGGGGATCTCTGTCCTGTAGCTATCCATTTCTCTGTTTATAGCAATTGTTAAAGCTGTTTCCGGCATACAAGGATGATGGACATCTCCCCATTTGGGAGGCTGGAAGAGTTTCCTCTGAAAAATCTGTTTATGTATGAAACAGGATTGTGCCCTTTATTTTCTAGCTTCTGTCCAAAAATGGGGGATAAATTTTTTAGCCAGTTCTGTGTTAGACAGAAGTGAAGAAAAATACATGTGCATCGTTTCTACAGTGTTAGCATTGGAAAAAAATCAAGATGGAAAATTAAAACAATGGAAATTCAAATTGCTTGTATTCATTGAGTATGAATTTTTATTTAATACTGCGTTTCAGAGGCTTCTATATTAGTTTCAGATGTGCTACTTCCTGTTACAAACATTCATACTTAAAAAAAAAAATTAGATACTGTCCTAGTTTCAAAAAAAATGAATCTATCATAATGGAAAATTTTAAAGTAGAACACTGTCTAAATAGCCTAACAGTGGATTAACTAAGTTGAATGAGGGAAAATTCCACTCTAATGCTTAAAAGATTTTGCAAGTAAATGCAAATTTTACTTACTTTTAAGTTACATTTTTCTTAAATTAAATTTGAGTAAGGAGTATTGCAAGGCATGTGTCCAGCAAATAATAAGAAATGTTGGGGTTTTTTTCTCCTACCTGGAGCAGAGAACTGCAGAGTTTTCTCTCTCCCTGTCCTCTGCCTCCTCCAACTGAGCCAGTGTAATTTCTTTTAGTGCAAAACTGACGTGTTCAAAGGCAGGGCTTAGAGGCACTTCACGCAGACTGGCCTGAAGTATGAGCTTCTCAAGGTCTTCATAATTGACACTAGAAAAGTGTTTTATTTTAATATATTATATATTTTTAGTAGAAGACATTATGTTTCATCAGTATATAAATTTTGATTACCATGAGAATCGTGTTACCCTCAGTATTAACTTTAAAACTGAGAAGTTGTGGAGTTTTCATATAGACATATATTTTTATACATTTATATAAATGGTTACAGAGTGAAATGTAAATGGGAAACCATTTTGTGAAGAAATTAGCATGCTGTATATTTTAAGGGAAGTTTTAAAAAAGGTATCTTGAAGGGAAACATTTTCTTAAATTCCTCAAACTGCCTTTTGCCTTTTTTTTTTTTTTTTTTTTTTAATTTAAGGTTGAATAGCTGCTAAAACTGCCAGGAGAACCGGGATAACATGAAAAAGCTGTAGGCCGCTAGAGGTCACTATTTGGTAATCAACTTCTAATGAACCAGAACTGTCGAGAAGGCCAATAAATTACACTGTGGATTTTTCTAATTATGAATTCCTATTTAATCATTCAATGACAAGTTAACTGTGGCAGCGGTTCTATGTACTTTGCATACACAGTTATGTTAATGTACTATTATATTTCTTAGGATGGAGGTCCTCCATCATTAGAGCAGTTCATTACCAAAGAGTCTCTTATCTAATCATAATTACTGATTATGAGAAATAATTAACTTTGTTACCCTCTTGATTCTGTTCGTTGGCAAAATGCAGTCTTTCTCTTTTCTTGTTTTTAAACGGAAGGCCAGGCCAAGTACTGACTTTCAATACCTTTACATTACAAAAAAAAGGTTAAATTGGTTTTGTGCAAAATTGCCTGAGTTGCAGCATTGGAATACTTACAGGTAGTACAGAAAAAAGAGATACACAAATATTATAGTGGTTCTCCTTAAGTTCATTCAGCACAGTTAAATACGAAAATAAGTTTTGTTTTGTGAAAGTACAGCATTTGGAGCATGTAAACATTTGTAAATTTAAACCACGTGATTGCATATTGGCTCATCCTGAAACAACAAAAGTAATAATAAAAATAGTATATTTTCTGAAAAATATTTCCATATTAAACTTAGAATTAGTTCATACATAAAGAAATATGACTTTTAATTAAATTACAAGGACTTGAACTCATTGTATAAATGGCATCAAATACATTTGAGAACACTGAAAAGTACATTGCATTTTAGGCTGGAGGGCAATGCTAAATCTAGTTCTCTGAAAGAGATGTACTATCTGTTTTGTTGAGAGGTAATAATAGAATTATGTGTACAGGATCCCTGAACAGGAAATAGAGCTGGGAAAGGCCTTGAAACAAAGGGATTCTTTAAATGGAATCTTTCCAATTTGGGCTGTTTTTCTAGCAGTTGTCGTAATCTTGTGTTATTGCACTGCTTTGCCTTTCAGTGCCTTAAAGCTTTGAGAATTAACTTTGAGTATACTGAAAGTAGGCAGCACGAAGTGATTTGTTACTTTGTAGGTAATAGTTAGGCATGCTTTAAAATAAGCATGTGTTTTAAAGGAGAAGCTGAAAGATAAGACTGTGTGGGCTGTAACCAGAGGCAAGATTCAATGCCAAAGTGCTTAAAGAAAGCATGGACATATCTGAAGCAATGCACTCTGATCATGGTTCAGATTGTCAGAAAAATTCTTGGTCTCATACCACCAATGACGCTTGAAGGGACAGAGTTCAAAAGTTCATTCAAAAATGTTCAATGCAGTCTTCACTCCTATTATTTATGCATTTCTTTCCAGGTTCATTTGGTAAACCTCTGTGAGTTGTCCTCTCATAGACGGTGCCCAAAACAGGTAGAATTAAAACTTCCAGCTGTGCAACTCTCCAGGAGAAAATACTGGAGACTGATTTATTTTTAAATTACCTGTCTGACACTTCTTTTTGGCTTGACATTTCTATTTTATTTTAAAGTTTGTTAGATTCCTGCTATTAAATACTAGGTATTTTTTTAAATGTTGTGAATGTAAATATGGATTGGCATGTGGCATTGCTACATCTTCAGCACTTTAAGATAAACCAGAAATGTTTAGGAACATATATGCTATGTTATCCACCCCATTTAAATGCTTTTTGTTTCGTTTTTCTGTGTTTATTGTCTTTATTTGTTTATATGACATGAAGGGACTAATGAATGCATCAACTGAAATTTACCTGCTTCTGCAGCTGGCTTTTTAAGAAGCAGACCTTTTATTAAGAACACTTGAACCCATACCTGTTGAATAATGCAGTTTAAATGCATATTTCAGTGTGATTATATTTTTCTTTTTTAGTGATGTGTTTAAGGCCTTCATTATTCAGAAAAAAAACATGCCATGTTTTGTTGGGTTTAGGGGCCTACAGGAAGGTAATATGATAAAATCATAAAGTACTAAAGTGTTTCCAAGTATTTTGTTTTTGTAAAAGAGGATTGATATCTTGTTAGAGTTGTACTAATACTGGAGAAACAGGCTTACTGTTTACTGTAATACTGAAACAGGCTTACTATTAAACATCCCTGGTTTATTTTTTCTTGAAGGTTCTTGTTTTGCTGTTCTAATGAAGGGGTTTCTTCAGCTTTTAAGTATCTATTCCACAGACTATGTAAACATAGTTGCATTTTGCTGTGGAGTTAAGGTAGAATGTATTTTCTACTTTCCAGAGACGTTCAAGTCCAATTAGCAAAATCTGCAAACCTGGTGACTTACAGCTGACTGCTTCTTGTGATTTAAAGAGCTCAGCAAGACTGGTCACACATCTGGTTTTGTTGGTCATGCATTTGCATGTATGTTGTTCAGTCAGAATGGATGAGATGAAAAGCCGTGATGACAAGATGGATTGTTGGATCTGTTTGTGGCTTCTGGTTATTCCATGCAAACATTGAGCTTCTGGAGGCTTGATGTTCATTTTGGTATTGTCTGTGAACTTGAGTTAGAACAACTAACTGTAAGAATATAAGAATAGCTTTTTTGGGATTTTGCCTTCTCTTTTTCAAAGAGAACATCATAAGTGTCTGTCCCTTTGAGTTTTTTCTTCAGTAGTCACACAACAGTATATTTTCTTGTTGCTGATCTTTATGCATAGAGTAGAAGCTTTTCAAGAAGGCAAGGTTATGATGATATTGGAAATACAGGTCTTCCCTCTTTCTAACACCAGACAAAACTTATTCTTAATTTTGCACTATGTGATTGGGATAAAGTTTTATTTCTAGGACTTGAAGCCTCATTGGTCAAGACGAGGATTGTGTCTACTGAATTTTGGTTCTGTGGAAGGTTAACAGTGGCCCACATAGTGGAGGAACTTCATGCATGTTCATGTTTAATTTTTGGACTTTTCCTGAAAGACCAGAATTTTAAGCAGTAGTGCTGGGCGAGATTTTTCTTCTTTGAAGGACTATTTTCTTTGTTTCTTTTGTATTCAATATTTCACATGTATTTGATGCTGTGCTTGCTCAGAACCCAGCAACAGTTAATCAGACAGCTCAGTGTCATGTGCTTTACATTTGGACTGTCTGAAATCTGCTTTGAAATTTTGGGATCTTGTATATGTGGAATGTATTGCTTCTGTTCATCCCTGGCTGTCCAGCCTTCTTGCTAATGTTCAGATAAAAATTAGGTACTCATTTTGAACTGTGCTGAGCTCTGTGCATGTAGTTTTGCTGTAGATACATGCAGCTGTTGTTGTTAAGTTTTCATATTTCTGTATAGGTCTGGAGATGAGATTTAGACCATTTATCTAAATATTAGGGATGTGTAAAGGAGTAGCTACATCCGGTATTCCAGCAACACTGAAAGGATGTTTCTGTTGTCTATGATTTTGTGGTGGAGTGTGGATCAAAGGTGGAGAATGGGAAAGATGACTGTCATGAACTGCTGTTTTTTAATGTTTTTAATACAATATTTTGGGTAAAAATAAGCAAATAAGTTAATCAATCATACTGTATTTCCTTTCTTACTGCACTGCTGTTAACCTTTTTACTTGCTAACTTTTCAGGTGCTTTGATAGTTCTCTCTGACATTACAATGACTAGAACTAAATGTAGTGCTTTTTAAAAAATGCTGCAGACAGAACAATTTCATCAGGCCTTTCAGATTGTATTTCTGTTGAAAAAGTTGAGGTATGTTATGTGTGCATTTGCCTTTTGCAACTTATTTTCTTTGGCTGATCCCTTGAAGGCATCAGTTGCTACTTAATACCATCTCATAAAATTTTCCTCATGCATCCCCCTCATATTAAACTGCCTCAACAACAGCTTCTAGTTTTTGCATGATTTATTGAGAGGGCATATTTTTTTTGTTTTTTGGCATAATTCTATAATACATTTAAAACAATTTGAAAATCTTTATTCCACCATCCATGGCGAAGTTCAAGTACAAATCCCCATACAAATCTACTCAGACCTTCGTTTGAAAACATAAACCTTCTCATTATCATTTTGCCTATTTTGTTTAATCAAAACAAAATGTTTTGTTGTTTATTCTTCCTCCTCCACTACCTTCTACCTCCCATTTCTGATTATGTTTACATAATTTTTTCTGTTCCCAAAGGGGATATCCTCTTGTACTGTGACAGATGTATGTACCTATTGTTTATATGCATGTATCCTTATGATTCATGTGAATCCCTAAATATGTTTTCCTTGAGGCCTCCAAGGTTCCTTGCATATACAGCAGCACTTCTCAGATTGGCATGTGGGACTGGAAAGTTTGGAACTGGCTTTGTCTTTGGACAGCACCTTGGAAAAATTGGGACCCAACTGTGACAGCAAGTGAAATGCTGAAAAAAGGGTCTTAGACCAGTCTCTGCCTGCATCTTCTAGCTTCATATTATTCTGGGAGGCAAAATCTGTTTAATTACGCCCTCTCATGCTGGGCTGCCCAGAACAGGTAGCATATTGTTCACCTCTCTTGCATCTTTCTTTCAGTGTCTACTACTGCTAGGAAAATAGCTGCATGGAGCATTAATGCTGATGCACACAGTCTGATCCACTCGTCTTCATTCTTGCCAGTGCTTGTGGGAGAGGGGGTGGAGGAGGAGGAGGAGGAGGGAATTATTATTCTGCTGCTGACACAGGGAGAATGAGAGTGGCTTGATGCAACAGAAGATTATGTTCCCTGAGGATAAACAAACAGAAGGAGATAAATTAGGAGAGAGGATAATCCTGTTAATATGTGCATTCCTTAATTCTGATCCAGTTTTTCAAAACATGTGTATGATTTCACAGAGGTTAGAAATTGAATTAATACCTGTAAACCATCTCTTTAAGTTTACCTTTTAGATTGTGGAGTAGTGTTTTGAGTTGGCATTTGAGATGCACAAATTTGCTTATAAACAGGAATTGTAAATAATAATATGAATATCACGTGAGGAAAAAATAATAATGTGCACATCACCATCACTTCCTTAATTTAAAAAAAAAAAATGAAACAACTTTGGTTCTCTGGACTTCTTCGCAATACTGTTTGTTAGGAAGTCAGGGCAGCTTATTCCTTGCAGTCTTCTTGTTGCTTTTTCAGCAGAAGCTGGGCCATTGTGATATTTATCTGAATTCAAACAAGGCTAATTAAAAGAGCTGCTGACAGTTGTTGTGATCTGACTTTGACTGGAGCTTGATGGTCATTATGGGTAAATAATGAACTAGGTCTGCAAATGTAGCAGCTGCCAACTTGGGATAGAAGAACAGCTATTGCGTCCAATTTAAGGATCTATCGACCGCTTCCCTTTTCCCTGCAGATCTTCTTCCTAGCAGAAAACTAATGTTTTATACTGCTTTGTTTTGTGGTTTCAGCTATTTCTGATATAGTCTATAATTTCCTCTTAAATATTTAACCTAGTCCATTATTAGCTTTCAGAGTTAACAACTTTTCCATTGGGCTTTCTTTGTATTTTTATTTTGTTTTGTTTTGTGGGTGGGTTTTTTGCAGTTTGTTTTTATGTACAATGTAACTGCTTAAATAATGATGATCATGTGTATTTAATTTGCCTGTTGCTGCAGAACAAAAATCCACTAGGTTTTTTTCTCTGTACAGACATAATCTCACAAATTATAGAATTCAATTATACCATAAAAGAGATGTTTCTACTTCCTTAAGCGTGCTTTTGTCTGGATTAGTATTTGAGTGCTTGTTGTATAAATCTTGAAATCACTGACCTGAACCTCCATTTCCATTTTTGCTCAAAAATCACTAGCTTATGAGGTACGGTGATGCAAAGCTCTATTTGTCAGAAGAGAGAAACAGCAATGACTTTCATTAAGGGTCATTTCCAAGTACGTTGTCGCTTCATCATGAGCTTTGCCTTGTCCCGTTAGCAAGTAGGAATGGTACCTTAAAGGGAAAATGGCAAATTTTAATAATGGATTAATTCAACTTTCTTCTAGAATGCCTGGCATTATAAATGCAGTACAAACCATAGAATTTGATATACAGAAGAACTTAGTACATCTACCCAGCATTTGCTCAGCTGCCATTAGAAAAGGCAGCGTGCATTATGTAAAATGTACGAAGGCACTTGTGCATTAGTGCATAATGCGGCCGAACTAGGGATCTTGCTGGGAAGAAATGATCCCAAGCGTGCCCCTAAAAGACAACTCTTGCTCTGAGATATAATGATGAAAAATTGCCCATTTATTTGTGTCTTTGCACTTCAGCAAAAACGAAACTTGGACTCGTTGACTGTCGTGCTGCCGCAGGGGTTTTGTGCACGTTTGTGTGCGTCCGCGGGCACGGGCGTTTCCGTGCCTGCTTGGAAAGGCCAGCGATACGTTAACAAGGGGTTATGTTATGCTGGTTTATGTTAAACCAGATCACCCCCTAACATGTGCAGAGCCATTCATCTGTGTCACCAAAACCCAAGAGAACATCTGACATGGACTTCGAAACAGAAACAGTGATCACTTACAAATCAAACATGGCACGCTCTAAACCGATTGTGCACGGCAATCTTTTCGAGAAAGGACAACTAATTGAACATGATAAAGTGTAAAGTTAATTAACACCCTTAAATTTGTTGATTACTTTCACGGGATTATATTGTTCGTTGAGGAGCAGCTTTCTGTCGGAGCTGTCGCCTTTTTAGCGAATGTCGCTTGTAAACAATAGAGACACCATAACAAGTCGTAAATGGTCCCTGTGACAGCAGCCCCTTGTGAGGCTGCATCTGTAGAAAATGATTAGAACAATTGCATTTTAAAGACGGCTCACATTGCAGCCCGGTCCCATCGGCCCTCTTCTTTATCTCTGCTGATGGCAGACTGGTTACAACATTTAAGTTCTTTTGAGCAAATTAAGTGATTTACTGTGTTTTAGTTATAAGACAGCAGAATAGCTTCATAGGTCTAGCTTTGATGCTGATTTTTATAATAGGGAGAAACACAAGCCCTTGGAGTGGCGGTGTGCTGTGGGGCTTTTTTCTGAGTCTGTTCCGTTTACTTGTTTCCTGGAAATAGATTTATGATGGCAGACATTGTCTAAGAGACAAGTAGAAAAAATTGATACCTTATTTATATTTTATAAAATAACTAGTCTCTTCATGGTTATTTTAAGTTTATAGTATGGTTTTAAATATTCTTTTATTTCCAGTAGGGATTTATAGCTGATTTTGCCTGTACATGCCTTTTAATTGGTTTTAGATTTATATATGTAGCAAAATAATAGTAACCTTTTCAGTTAATCTTTCCTTGTGTATCTTGGTTTAACTTTTCGTGAGTTGCAAAGACAAAGTATTTCATGTGAGCTGGCAGGTACTTAAAAAAATCTGCTTAGTCCTTAAAAATACACACTCACACAAGGTACACAGATGCAGCCTCTCAAGCTCAGCCTATTTGAAAGAGAGCAAACATGACAAGAATCTGCTTGTTTGAGGCAGCTACAGTCACTTAAACTGCATTAAAAAAAAAAAAAATCAGAATAAAAGGCCAGTGTTCCCATTGCACTTCCCAAAGTGGAACAGGCAAAGCCTCAACTCCTGTGCTTGAAGGTGCAACGTTGTAAAACACGATAGAGGATTAAAACTCTAGCAATGTTCTTCTCGTTTGTTGGTTTTTTTTAATCTCGTTTAGATCACAAAATTAGTTGTTGAAATTGCAGCTAAATGTTGAGTAAAAAAAAAAGAAACAGGTGATTTTTTTGCTGAAGCTTCTTGATATTACAGCCTTCATCTCTTACTTGTCCTTCAGAGACTCTGAAACAGCTCCGTTCATATCATATCGGTCTCAACTTTGTCAGCAATGAATTTTTTTTATCTGCAGGTGCAGCGCAACAGTGGTTTAAATATGTTGGCACAAGGATATGCTTGGGTGCATTGTCTTTCCAGCAGTGTTGCTGTTTTCAGCATTGCCACTGTGATGGTGCTGTAATGCGTAGCCTTACAGTATCACTTCTTTTTAACTCATCTGCCCTCTGGTCTTACAGAAATGTAATAAAGCTGAAACCAAAAGCAGATACTTTCATATAACACGTTTACATTAACATCTCTTTTCTAGCGGATTGTGTTCTTAATAATAAGGAAACTGGTAGAAACTAAGCAGTTTTAATGATGTAGCTGTAGAGCTAAGACCTTTCTGGGCTTTTTTTGGAACTGGAAACATCAGTGGCAAATTTCAAGGTTTTTTGCAGCACCATGAAATACTGTTTAAATAAGCACAGGAACATGAATATGGAAGGGCAGCATGCCTATCAAACAAGGCTGCTTGGCCTGGATGCTAAAACTTGAGGTCATATTCAGACTTCGAGTTCCAGGGTAGCTGCAACCAGTTGCTGTTGTCATGTCAGGGCTCCTAAGTCTCCATTCCTGTTTTTGTCTAAAATATTGAACTTAAGAACTGTTCTGTAGCAGGTTCACTGAGCAATCCATTGGCAGTCGAATGAGAAGCACCTGGATTGAACTTTCCCCACAAGTAGCACAGCCAGATGTGACAGGATGCTTTGAAGTGCAGTTCTTTATGTACCTCTTTTGATAAAAAAACTTAGATCTTCATCCAAAACCTGCTAGTACGCAAGCGGGAAACCCATCTCCAAGTGCGTATGCCATACTGCAGTGCTACTCTGTAACTTCTCACCATATTTTTTCCTGGAGTAATTTTCTTGCATATCCTCTCAGCTAGCTAGGTCTCTTATATTTTTCTGCAATCCTGTTCCTGTCAGTTTATATTTCTGGGACAAACTCTGGTGCTGTTGTGACCGACAGACTTGGAGTTGATCTGCTCTGTGGGATCTGCTGGTGTGATGACCTTGCAGGATTCTGCACATAGGTGTGGGTTTCATCTCAGAGAAACCAAGTATAAAACTGCAGCCATGGGCTCCAGCAGTCTTGCTTTGCAGCAGAGGAGGAAATCTTAACACATGCTAATCACAGATACAGTTTCTCTGAAAACTGTTCCCCAAGGATGTGAAGAGACTTTTTTGTATTTTAGAAAGAACAGATAGATTTTAAACGACTTTTGACCCTCACAGCAGTGGTACATAAAACATTATCCTAAGTGGTAAGACTTCTTTAAAAAAATCAAAATATGAAAAATAATAGTTAGCATGTTTAAATTGCATTCACTGCTCTGGATCTCCATTGCTCTCTTTAGTGTTAAAAACTGATAATACTTAACTGGCTTGTGTTGTTGGTATGGAAGCTGTGATTGTGAAGGAAGGCTGTGCATTCTTGTATAATGATTTTTTTTAATTTCTATTTTTAGCTGAAGTTACAGTTCTTGTACTCCTAGACTCCATGCGAATTTTTTTTTTAATTGCCAGTCCTAAAAATTTGCTGCATTGCTCGTTTGATTCTGATAAAATAGCAGATAGTTGGCAAGGACCCTAGATGATAAAATCTACCATGAAGTAAATAGATTTTTGTTTTTAAAACAAGAATTTTCCAAGTCTTCTGTATTATACAACAAATTGGTCTCTTTTTTTTCTTCTTAACTAATTTATTTTTGCTTCTTGAAATGTGTTTGAACAAGTGAGAGAGTGCAGCTGTCAGAAGATTAACCAGCTGAAAACTATTGTCAGCATTAATTTTGCTCTAATAAATGAATCTCTGAAGCTATTTAGCAGTCTGTAATCTAGATACAAGGCTATTGACCTATGATGGATAGTACTGGATTTTGTTTGTAAGCTTTGACTTAAATTGTCTACTTAATTTGCTGCAGGTCAGATCACAGGATTAGTGGTAAAGGCCATTATGTGGTTTGAATAAAAATATCTAGAGGAATGGAATGAAAATCATTGTGTTTATTAATGTAGCAATCTTTGCGGTCATGTACATAGTGAACTGGTAGCCAAAAAGACAACAATGACCTGTTTGTGCTAGCTAGTTTGGGCTTTGCTCTTTGCCCAGTTCCTGTGAGTTGCCTGGAGAGGAGTTGTTCAAGTGAGATCGAGGATTGGCTGAAAATTGGGTGTCTCTCAACCTGGACAGGAAGATCTTCACCGCTGTGTATATTTCAGTAGCTCAGCAGTGTTCTGTATACAGACCAATTGTTTTGTTGAAGCTATGGGTCTGAGTTCTTCTGGATGCTCCAGTTCTGGACTTAACAGCACGAGAAAGACACAGGTTTACTGGAGTGAGTCCAGCTAAGGGCCATGAGGATGCCAAAGAGTCTCTGGAGTATCTTTCATATGAAGAGAGACTGAGAGAGCTGAGACTGTTCAGCGTGAAGGGAAGGCACAGCGGGGATTTTATCAATGTGTATAAAGACCTGATGGGAGGGAATTAAGTAAGGGAGCTACACTCTGCTCAGTAGTGCCCAATGACAGGACAGGAGGCACAAATCAAAAAAAAATTCTGAAATTCTGCCTGAAGCACAAGAAAACACTTTTTTACTGTGAGGGTAGGCAAAGAGTGGAAGTTACCTAGAGAGCTGTGGAGTCTCCATCCTTGGAGACACCTGAAGGCTGACTGGGCACAGTCCTGGGCAACATGTGTCAGCTGGCCCTCCTTGAGCATGGGGGTTGAATGATCTTGAGAGGTCACTTCCAACCCCAGAATCCTGTGATTCTAGCTTCTAACATAGGCTGAGCAGGTCATCACTGGGAGCATCTTTACTGTCACCTAGTATTGCATAACTGGTAGGTATTTACTCTTTTCGAGACTTTGATCTGTCAAATCTGTCTGAAATTCTTCAGTGACTTAAAAAGATAGTAGGTGTTGAAAGGCAGGATGGGAAAAATAAACACTTGGGAGATACAGAAAGGGGCATTTGTAGATAAAGCCACACAGAGCAGTTATACACAGTGAGAGCATCAATTGAAATTTTTATTGAAAAGCAAAAAATATTCAACGCATTCTTCTGTGTGAAAAGCTGCAGTGTAACTGTCCTTGATGTTGTAAATAAAGTCCAAAATTGACCACTTCCTTAACTGTGGTACAGCACTTCAGAGCACTGTACCTAATTGAGCATGTTTAATTTGAAAGTCAGTTGTTATCTGCAGCTGTACATCCTAATGGCCAATGTTTGATGCATAGCACAGAAAATTTATTGTGGCTATGCTTCTTGCCAGAGTGAAAATTAGTGAGGAAGTTGATTTGTTCATCAGTTTAGGCCAAATTTTCCTAGCAGTTATACCTGTTAAGTACCAGGGATGATGAAGTTAGGGATGTAAGACTAATTCATATTAGAATTAGGCTTCTTTTAAGGAATAGAATATTTCATGGAGTGGAGGTAATAAATATCACATGAAAAATTTGCTGGTGTTGTGCTTAGGAACTGAATATTCAAACTATAGTGTGTATTTAGTGAACTGTGCTAAAGACAGGACAGACTACAGGAATAAAACTGGGAATAGTGTGTTTGTGTGTGTATGTGTATGAATAATTTTTACATTGTCTTTACATAATAATTGTGTCATTGTTAACCTAAAGCTTCTCAGATTAAAGAGAATTTTGCTTCAGATAAAGAACATCATAAACTGCAGAAATTCAGAAGACTTGGTTTTATATGTCTGTGTCTTTTAGCTGTTCAATCATGTGAAAATCAGGAAGCATTGATAAAAATTAGCCTTAGTTTGGAAAGGCTGATAAAAGCAGAGTTATCTTTGAGCACTAGTTTGTAATGGTTGTATGTGAAGAGTAGTTTGACAGAAGAGAAATTTTATTTAGCAATTCAGACGCAGGGAATTTTGTGGAGCACAAAGTTGCAGGAAAAGTTGATTGTTTCTTTGTATAAACTATAAAAAGTGACTGCCAGTTTTATGCAAGTCTTGTGACTTTTCTGCTAGTGTGCCTGGAAGATAAGGTGCTTTCATCTCCATCAGATGTTTGAGAATTTAGATTGCTGGTCCTTTGACTACTGGGAATGTAAGGTTACTTTTACATAGAATTTGAGAAGTTTATCCTAAGTGAAGTATTAATTTTGCATCATCAGACCCTTACTGGTGGGAGAAACTGCCTAAGTTTTGAGGCTTTTTGATGGTGTTATTAAATCCAATGTTATCTTGATTCAGGTGTTGGAGCTGCTCAAGCTGGAAACCTTACTTTCATGGTTGGTGGAGTGGAACAAGAATTTAATGCTGCCAAAGAGTTGCTGACATGCATGGGTTCTAATGTGGTTTACTGTGGAGAGGTTGGAACCGGACAGGTAATGCTTTCTGAAGGGCTAATAGCTATCTCAGTCTTTCCTTTTTCTGGCTTTTTATTTATTGATGCCTACTATTTTACTTGAACACTAAATGTGCAATAATATATCTTCCTTCATACTTGTTTGCTTGTCTCTAACCTTGCGTTTGTAAATAACATCATGGCACTTTTTTCCAGTATGTTGTGTAATTTAGCATCAAAATCAGACTGGTATTTCTCCACACTGGCTTGTTGAGATTATACTTCTTAGGGGAAAGATATTTTGGTTTTGTTTCGTCTGAATTTAGATTTACTGGATGTTCTGAAGGACAAAGAGCCCACATATGGCATATATACTAACTGAGCAGTATGAAGAAAAAGGTATTTTTAAATCTGTGAAGGAGCCATAGAGCAACCTTCATTAACTTTGTGCTATCACAAAGCTATCACAAAGATCTGTGTTTACTGTAGAAGAAAGCTGCCGGAACAAACTTGATTGTATTGTCCTGGGCCTAGTGGATTCCTGTATGTTAGTTCTCTGAAGATGCATAAACTAATTGATGGTTTCACATGTTTTCAGGCTGCAAAGATCTGCAACAACATGCTCTTGGCCATCAGTATGATTGGAACTGCTGAGGCTATGAATCTTGGAATCAGGTTGGTCTGATTTTTGTGGTGGATTGAACACCACAAAACCATTTTTTCAATGTTTACTGTTTTTATATATTATGGTTGACTTTTGCCAAGACAATGATTAAAAGAAATACATAAACTTTTTGCCAGAAATTGTCTTACAAAGCCATGAACAGGCTAAAGGGATTATTTAACAAAAGGGGGTGTTCTCAGTATGGGAATATTCTCTTGTATTGGCTGCATAGGTTGTTACATTCTACATCTGAAGTTAAGAGTTTATATATTCTGCTGTAGTGCAGTGTACAATAATGTTTGTCTTTCATTATAAACATCCAGAGCTACTATAGAGGTAAGTTTTTGTTTGTATTCCAAGCTAATGTACAGTTTATTCAGAATATTATACTCCCATATGGCTCTCATTGGCTTTGTTTATTTCTTAAATTGTTCCAAGATATATTGTAAAGTGAAACTTCTACTACAGTGTATATATCAAATTAAGATGAAAGCATAAAGCAGAACATCTACCTTTCTTTGACTTTATGAGAGCATTTTGTCCTAATTGCCAAAACTCCTAGTTTGTCAAAAAGCTGCAGTATACTCCAATACACTCTTGCCGATGCTGAGACTACCATTTCTTTTCTAGCATGTGATCCATCTGACTTTTAAGTGACATCATATTTTATGTTCCAATTGTGATGTATTTATTTTGCTGTGGTCTTTATAATTTTGTTTCCTTTTCCAATGAAAGCGTGCATGCAAGTACCAGTTCAGTATCAAGGTATTTGAACTTTTAATAAATTCTTGTAGACAGATCAAAATAATTTGCAAATTTATAGACAGAGAAATTCTGTGTTTGAAGAGATTATCTTGCAATTGTGTATCTTTTAGGGGCTTTTCATGAATTATTTATCTGCACAGTTGCATCCTTACAATTTGCCTGCTTAAACTACAGATACTGTAGGTACTTATCAATTGGGCTCAACTGTGCTCATGTGGATTTGATCCACTGTAAAAACAGCAAGAGGGCATCAAATGCTTAAATAAATAAAAAAGAACACCTACGTATGCGCACATACACAAGACAATGTAATGGATTCACATTTCCTCTTAATTACCATATCAAGATGTAGTTGTTTTATTGAATTGCCCTTGTCTCAGATGTTAGACTGTCTTGACCTATTAAGTTGTCATGTTGTAATTGAGATAAAAGAGGAATTTGCTTTGCATCAGTGCTAATTGGTTTATCAATATCCTGTACCATTTACATTTTAAAATTGAGAGTCTGTAATATACTGAAGCATGTCTACATAAAGCCATAATAAAAGCAGTAGCATTGTTTACAACTTTTGTAATCCAGTGTTGTCCAGAAAGCTTGCACTGGGTTCTGCTTTAAGTCACGATTCACTTAATAGAGCATATGCAACTAATTCTTTTGTTGTAGTTTTATCTACATTTGTAGGAATGACTAAAATAAAATCAAGAGGTTTGGAAGAGGGGTATTCTGGGCGTGTAAGCCCTGTGAAGAGCAAGCTGATGTCTGCACTCACTGTAGCTTGAAGGTGTTCAGAATTTTTTCCTTTTCCGGTTTAAGTTTTGGCTGAATCTGTATTGATCATTTGTAAGCAAAAATCCAATGTGAAAGTAACAATATATAAGCCTCCCTATCCTACAATTAACCTTATCAAGAAGGAACTATATTTATTGTAGAAGAAACCTGCTGATTTTAGACCAAAGTATAGAAAGAGCAAAATCTCATTTATACAAAAATTGCATGACGTTTAAGACAGAGATGGTTATTTAAAGCCTTATGGAGTAATTTAGAATCCTTGCATTGATTTTAATTTAGTGTGATTTAAATCTTGAAAAGATTACTTCTGCTTATAACTAGAATAAGAGCTTTCCACTTGGAGTGTGTAAAAATTTCTAATGTAGGAGTTTACAGTTGTCATCCTAATTATTAGAAGTTTTGCTATATTAATAAATGTAGAAATTTTTTTTCTAGTCTAAAGCTCAAAGGATAGTGTGGCTGCCTGCTCTGAAGAGAGTAGGAAACTGAACTTCATTTATTAGATTGATGCTTATCTGGTGAAGGAAGTCAGACTTCGGCTTAATAATGGTCAAGGATACTGCAAATCTAAAAATCTAGAATAGGAATTGTTGAACTTAGATGTGTTCTTAACTTTCATATAGAATATAAAATGTCTTTATGTCACGCATTGTGTATATCTGCTACATCATTTAAATTGAGTTCTGGGGACTTGGAAAAACTAATTATTCAAAATACTGCTGTCAGAACTAGATGTAGCTACAAGATCATATTACACCACCTTCCATAAACCCATATATACTCTAAACTTAAGTTTTCAAAACAGTGTGATATTAATTTTATTAACAAGCCACTTCTTCTCTAAAGAAGTCTAAATTTTCATTTTCTGAAGTAGAGTGAGTGTTTTACTAATTTCAGATTTTTAAATCATCATTTTGTTTATTTTATATTTGAAATTACAGAATTTTTCCAAACTTCAACATAAGTAGCAAATAGAATATGGTGAGGAGGAAAGAAAGCTGACATTAATGAACAGAAATTCCACAATAAACTCCCAGAAAAATAGGCCATATTGCTATATAATTTTGTATTTATATTTCACTTGATTTACTTGAACATCATTTTTACTTACTAATGAAATGTCCATTTTCTCTGGAAGTTATTTGGATTAAATTCCATAAATACTTTTTTAAAATATTCCCATCCTTAGTTCTGATCAATGAAATGCTTGTTATGGTCAGTTTTTCCATTACTTTCCTGATGATTTATGAATATTACTAGTAAAAGTTAAAAGGTGTGGCAGACATTGCGGAAATTAATTCACATTGTCATTTATATTTTCTTTTCTTTCTAGCATGTTAGTGCAACTTGTCAGTAGAAAAATCTTGAGCACATTTTGCTGTACAGTTTTACAAGTAGTGTGCATATTTCAAAATACTGACTTACTGTGTCAAAATGACACACAGAGTACATGTAAACTGCACTAATAAGAAGTACAAGTATGAAGTGATACTGTCCACAGTCAGAAAATATTTTTCTTTTTAATTTTGCTGGTCATCTCAGTGCCAGTAACTTTGTTCTACTGAGCCCTGAGCTCCAGTGGAATAATTTCTAATACTAGCAAAGTAAAGCTCAGAAATGTAATATTGCTGATACCTAGTTTGTGTTCAGGTCAAATGGAAGTTGCTGCCTGACAGAGAGTTTGCGGTCCCATCAGAAACTGCCTGCACAGACTCAAGGAAGGGCTTATGTGGTGACACAAGGCAGGACAAGGTGTCTTAATGTGGTTGGGATATAAGGGACCAGGAGAGCAGTAAGGGCTCTCCTGATAGTAACCTCACTGCAAAATCAGTTTGTACTTCCAATAGCAGAGAAAATAATCTCTATGAGGAGGGACCACAATGCCACCCAAATTTATACTAAAAGCTGGAAATACAGCTCCTTCCTAAGCAATTTTAATCCATGGATTTGTGCCCACTTGGTTTTTTTAGATAAATAAAGTGAAAAGACAATAAAAGAATTTTTCTTCTTATGATGAGTTTAAATGTAGTCTCAGTCTCTAGAGCTGGTTTCTGTGAGCACTCCTGAGCTATGGATGTAAGACACGAGCAGAAATGAGAGTTGACAGAGTAAAGAGGAGCATATGCAACAGGCTGAGGAATAATTAGCCCTGGACATGTCCCCACTACAAAGTTTAGAAAGAGCATTTAAATATGTATTTTACATTTAAAAATGTATTTTATAATAAAAATAAAATACCTTGAAAAAGAACTCCAAGGTGTGGTTCTGCTGTCTTTGGCATGGGACCATAGCTAGGTCTCATGAAGGTTAGTAATGATGCTGGAGAGCACGTACCTTGTTTAAAACACCAATAGCAAAGTAATTTTTGACTGTGGTAGACGGGTTGTAAGGTTCTGCTTGAATATTTGCATCTTTATACAGTGTTTACCCAAAGCACCTTGAGATGGGAAACTCTCAAGAGTTCAGCTACTTCAGTTATTACACCTTAAAATGAGACCAGGATGTATCTTTCTGGTGAGACACTATTTCAATTTCTGTGTCTGTTCTAGACTGAGCTTTTGGAGGAGTGTATGAAAAATTCAGGCTGAGGCTTTATTAGAGCTCAGCAAAACTTGAGTTTTGAGCAGTGGCGTGAAGGGATCCTATTTTGATCTTTTATTTTTAGTATGTGCATCTATTGCTTGGTTTTTGCTGTTCACTTCATTAGGAATGTTATTCAAGAAACATTGATTTGAGGGAGCAATTGTTTTTGTTCTATTATAAGTACAGTTAATACATGGGCTTCTTTTCTGCTTATAAGGGTGAAGAACATTTTGGTAATTGTAAATTCACACACACATGCACAAGCTCTTGCCACGTCCAATGGCAAGTTGTTATGGGGACTGGCAGACTGTCATCATTTTGATAGCTTGAGCAGTATATCTCCTGAACAGCAATGGAGCTCTTATGCAGAGAGTATCGTATGTTCCCAGCCAATTTACAGGGAAACAGCAATAACATTTTATCATGGTTGAGAGCCCAGTAGCTGCTTCCTATTAAACTTGCCCTTTCAGATACCTGTCTTGGATTAATTTGTTGATTTCAAATGGAAACTCAGTCTTCTCCACTGAAGCATGACTTTCTAGGATAGACTCTTGCTGAATGACAATTACTGTATATTCTGGCTGGTTTCAGGCCATTACAAGCTTTGGGCACAATGGAAGACAGAAGACTTCTTCAGTAACTGATTTTAATATATGTCTAATTTTAACTGTCAGTTATATATGCACCAGTGGATGAATCTTCAGAAAGATGAAATGCAAAGCACTTCTAACTTGCTCTTATTAATGATACACTTGCTGCAAAGGAGAAAAAAAATAGGTTCAGGTCTCCTGAAGAGAAGTGCATGGTGTTTAAGAGCAATGAATTTTGAAGAAGCAGGGATACAAACTGACACTATATTCCTTTTTCTTTTCCAGGAGCAAAAATATGTCAGATCTAGTGCAAGACAGTATTTTACATATCTGTATAATACATGCATATCTTTTAAAGTATACTTTCACAGAGAGGTAGTTGGAACACTGTAAAAAGAGCATTCTTTGGGAGGGTTATATGTTGTTTTGAAATAATAAGCTCTCTGTCTTGCAGTATACTCACAGCTGTAATTGCAGGCCTCTCCATGCAGTTGGATATGGCATAAGCAGGCACTGCATTGGTAAAAATACTGATCTGGATGTAACAATGATAAAGAAACAGACAAGTCAAGAAATTTGTTTGAGGGGGAAAAAAAGCAACCTCTGTGTATTTGAAAGCTCAAGCTTTGAATGTTCCCAGTGTGAGTTTTTTTGATTACAGCAATTAAAGCCATTATTCATAGTGGCTCTTGATGAAGACTTTTATGGTGAGGACTTCGATGCACTATGCACAATAAAAATACAATTCAAATACTGTGAAAACATACTGGTGCTAGAAAATACAGCTTGTATTTTTAAATAAATTATCATTATAAGCATTCAGTTGAATCAGAGGGTTGGGAAAAGAAATGGGGAGGAGCATAAAGCTTGACTCCATTTAGGCTGGCGGAGACTTTCCACTGAATTCCACAGGCTGCTGCAGGAAATTGTAAATGAGAGTGCACAGCAGTACTACTAAAAAGCTATCTGAAATACAGAAAATTATCTTGCCTTGCATTAGGAAGGCAGACTTGCAGGACACAGTGCCACTATAGGAGTAGGAGCCATGCTGTAAGGTTGACTATCTTAAATGTAGTTTTTCAAATCCAGAGTGCCTACTGGAATAAACAGACATGCATTTTAGCAACTGTTCCACTGGTAATGAGCTTTTCTCATCTACAAATTAAAACTTTGAGTGCTACAGTGCCTGGAAACACTGTTAGGCTATGGGGATCTGCAAAAGTCTGTGATGTGAGAGCTAACATAAAAAATATTGAAATCTATTTAGATAAACTTTGTAGAAGGTTGTGATATATCCCTTTTAAAATGTCCTTTTCTCATCTTGAATTGTTACTGAAGATAGTTCCCTTGCTTTCTCTTTTGTCATGTGTGTAGTTGGACGTTTGTACAGTGCCAGATAAACTGCTGCTGCTTGTCCTTGGTATTAATGCAATTGATGTAAAATTACACTTGAAACTTATTATCAGCATAAATGTGAATTCATAAGAGGGTTAATTTCATGTAATATTGAAGAATTTTTGGGGTCTGCACTGAGCAGCAGTTTATGCCATCATCTCCATGGTAGAACAAATGACGTTTCTACTTGGACAAGCTTTGTTTTATCGGGATCAGTAACCTTATCAGCAGCTGACCCAGAACTATAATATATGTTTGTGAATAGATAACATATGTCACAGTGAAATGCAGACTTGCCTCATAAGCAGGAGCATATAATGAAGATTTAATAATAGCAACGACAAGAATGCACAGATGTGTATGACAGTAAAGTTTTTTTGAGAAGTGCAGCGTTTTTATTCACATTATTAGAGCAGAATCAATTGTGTTATCTTCTTTATTTCAGAAATGCACTAGTGTTCACATATAAACACATTGCACAACCATTTTCATGTTGTCACACTTCATTGTGAATTTTTTGCTTTCTTCAGAGAATATTTTGATATGAAGAACGAGTATGTGACCTAGTAGATAGCAGAACAGAGAATGCCTTTTAGTAATTGAAATACAAGGTAACTATTATTCTCAGAGGACCTTTAGTTTGCTTGCACTTTCAAAATTGCTAGGTGAAGAGGATTTGCTTAGTGCAAAAGGAAAAAAGCTTTGAAAACCGACTGCTTAAATGGTGGATTGATGCTCTTTAATTTAAGATACAGCATCCCTGCCCCCAATATCAATACTCTGTCATTTTTCATGACTTATAATAAAAGGAGAGGAATAATGGTAGGGTCCTAAGATATAAAACAAGTCACCCATGTCTTGTGCGTTTTGACATTAACACTTCTCTTCTTTGACCTTTGACAGATTAGGCCTTGACCCAAAGCTGCTGGCCAAAATCCTAAATATGAGCTCAGGTCGCTGCTGGTCAAGCGATACATACAACCCTGTTCCTGGAGTGATGGAAGGAGTACCCTCAGCTAACAATTATCAAGGTGGCTTTGGAGCAACACTCATGGCTAAGGTACGTAACACTTGCATGTCAAGTGTGTGCAATTGCTTCTCTCTAGGCTTCTACCAAACCGTCTTCTCAGTGAAAATTTGTGATTACAAGGTAATATACAGGCATGAATAGCGGGGAACTGTAGCTCTGAATTAATGAGTTGTTTTGAGGGCTTTTCCTTGGTCTTCAGCTTCTTTCTAGCCACTATTACTGCTGAGCCACTCAGTGAGATTATATGCATGCTATTTCTGAGTTCTGCCTTAATAAAGGAGTCCCAATGGACCTGTGGGTATAGTGAGCATTCAGCAAACCATTTAGGTGCCTCTTGGATGACTGCTCTAGAATTTAGGAGCCTAAGTTCAAGAGAGAATTGAGGGAAATCCAAGTGACTTAATTAGGTGCTGATAGTGGCATAAGCATCTCGAATTTTGGGCCCACTCTCTTCCAGATACCTTGAACTGTGCTACTGGACATGCTGTCTAGCAAGCCCTTCCTTGCAGAGCTAATTGCTTGTTTACATGTCCTTCTGCCTAAGGCCATCTGGGATGCAACCCATACCACCTACAGGCTGATCTCCTGCAGGTTTCTGCACCATTCTGTGAGCTCTCCTGAATTGTCTTAGCTGGTGACAGAAGAAGGGCTTCACATGAGTAATTACATAGTAATCTAAATTGCTTGTCCGCAAAGTTGGAGATCTGAAGGACCTAAAACAGGTCCTTCTCAGATGTAGGAAGTTGAAAACCTACTGTTATACCATCCCAGGAGAATGCACTTATTGCCATGATGTTGGCTTTTCCAGGAAAAGTGCTGTCCTGAGTCACTCTGTGGTCAGGAAAGCAAAGCTTTTAGAGGCCAAAGGAAAGTAGGCAGGGAGATCAGAGCTCTCCATCCCAGTGATGGACACACAGTTGGAGGAAGGAGATACAGAACTCTGACTCTTGAACTACTTCTGCACTGAGCACAAGGATTGCCTAAGGTAAATTATAAAATCAGCTCTGGAAGAGATGTGTCATCTAAGTCCAGGAAATAATTTCACACTGAGTATCAGTTTCACGAAGGTACTGTCCTGAGGGAGGCATTTGAATTCATGCAGGATAGGTTTTATGCAGACCAGTTTATTGAGTGCTCACAACTGGTTAGGCATTCTGTTCATTTTCAGCTCCTCCATGTAAGCAGAAATGTAGCACTTAAAACTAAAACAGCATTCTCAAAGCTGGTGAACAAACTCGGATAGTACCATGCAAATCTCCAAAGTGCTAGAGCTCCTGTATATAATACCTGCTTATTGATACTGTTCATGTTATTTTGCAGTTGATATAGGACAATTGATTCATTTACATGCTCAAATGAATGGAATGAAATGGCTAATGAAATTAGCCAACTTCTCTTCAGAGCGGGTCCGGAGTGTTTTGTGTGTGGTAGCACCAAAAAACTTCACTAATGCTGCATGGCTCACGACCCCACAATGGCTAGTACATTTTATGTTTATGGACCAATGACCAGGAACTTTCATTTCTTTGAGGAACGTGTTAAAACATTGAAAAGTAGCAGTTTTTACATTGTGTTCATGTCATTGAACATCGGGGACAATAAAGTGTTGTTTAAATTACAGATTTATAAAAAGCATTAGGTTACTGCTTGGAGTTTGCCAGGCAATTAGAGATCAGCTACCTGATCTTGGTCCTACCTCAAAGCTTGTTGCCATGTTGTGTGTTGTTTTCAGAATCTGTTCTGCCTGTTGTGCCATGATTCACGCTGCAATCTCTGTTCTCATGATTGATAGCTCTCAATCTTGTCCAGAATAGTATAAATGCAATAGGGGCGCACATTTGCTTCCCTCCCTTTTAAGTTTCTTTCTAAAGGGTTGGTTTTTTTCCTTTGGTCTGTTTCTAAGAAGGACCTTCATCTCCCCCTGGAAGATGCCCTGAAAGATCTTCCTTTAATTAAAGGAATAGCAGCTTGCTTTGTGCTTGTTGAAACTGCCAGCTTTTCGTTATAAAGCATCAGTGATAACCAAGAGAGAGTTCCTCAGAGAGATTTGTAATTGCTATTCACCTCTTCTGACTTGCCTCTCCTGACAGTCCTGAAGACTGCCTTCTTTAGGCCAGAACCTCAGTAAAAAGGAAAGGCATTAAATTTCTCTCATGCCTCTTGAACTATGCTGGTTTTTTATGTAGATAGAAGATTTCTTGAATAAGTAGCCAAGACAGCCGATCATGTTCAGGGTATTCTTTGGTGCAGTGGTGACCCCTTCTAAGACACTGGTTTTTAGTTTGTGGAAAGACTTTTGCTACTATCAATTTCATCCTGATGTGTGACATACTATGCAGTTTGTGAATTGTTTAAGGTGGGGACTTTTTTTAAGGGAAATGAAGAGCATGATTTTGCCACTTAAGAAATAAACAATATATTCGAGGGAGAAAGAGGTAGGTAGAACCATGAGGTTGAGGAGAAAATATTCCACAATGAAAATATCTAGGAGTGCCTCAGTAACAGTCACTAAACATAGTTATTAAACTTCAAGTTCCTGCTCAAATATCAGAGATGGTAGAAGTCAAAGGCTTTCTTAAAAATATTTTGTCAGCAAAATCTCTCAAAGCCAGAGGATCCTTATTTTAAGTGTTTGGGTCAGAAAAGTTTGCCAGACACTTCTGAGAAGCTCTTTGGTCTTGAAATTTGGTACTGAAACATACAATTTAGTCAGCTTAATGTGAAACCTGCTCTAAAGATTTTGCATTTTTAAAAAATCTAGTTTCATTTACCACGCCATATTTGTGTCCAAGGCACTGGCAGGCCAGAAGTTCCATCTTTCATTGACAGCACAGTTGCTAATTAAATGTCAACTTTGGATCCTGAGAAGAGCTAGATTTGTATCATACTCCTCTTGAGTCATGTCAAGACAGCCTTTGAGCTTTATTCCAAATGGCAGTTTCATTTACGTCAACTGCAAAATAAATGTAAAGAACCAGGTAATTCCGAAGTGGAAGCAAATTGTGAAAGAGAATCTGTTACCCTATTCTAAGCTGAGGAAAAGTGTTAGAATATTCAGTGCACTGAGACATCTGGAAGATGTTGTCAGTTCCAAAGAGTATGAGAGAAGCCATAAATTATGCTCTGATTTTTACTTTTCCAAATAAGTCAGCAAAGGGAAATTTCTTTCCAAGCTGGTTTGTACTATTTAACTTGAGGAATCTCCAACCTCAAGTGAAAAGGTGCAAAATACTTCACAATCTGAAGCTAAAGATAACCTTTACTTATATTTTCTTGGTTTTTTTTTTTCCTTCAAAGCTCTTAATTTATAGAATGGAGTTTTAAAAAAGCAAAACAACCTTCCTGCACTTCAGTCAGGAGTCCTTGTCCATTTGACTGTTGAAATGTTATTGAATGTTTCAACCATCTTGGAGCCACACTTATATTACTGAAGTGAACAGACCTACTTTATTGCCTTGGTTTAGGAATGCTATTCCCCAAGTTAGTAGTCCCACAAAAAAAACCCCTATGAGCTGCTCCCTTCCCCTTCCAGTCAGAGACACAAGAGGCAGAGATAATGGGTTCAGGTAAGAGCAGTTTATGGGAAGCAGCCATGGGATAAGAACACAAACCGTAACAGGAACAATACTAATAACAAAAGAGAGGATGATTTAAATGCAAAATGCTCACCAAGCCCAGGACAATGAAAAACAATGGTGGACAGACCCACCCACCACAATTTTCCTCAACCAGAAAGGAGCATCCTTTTTTCCAGAAAGCCAGAGGGAGTTCCTTTCCCCACTCCAGCAATGACATAGGATGGTACCAAATAACATTGAGGTCTTGGCCATGCCCATATGGTGCAAGGCTCCACCCCCTCACAGCTACTGTGAAAAATTAACCTTGTCCCTTGCCAAAACCTGGACATTTATGAAATTGTAATGAAATTTATGAAATTTGTACTAACAGTCCATTCAAAATTTTCAGGAATTGCTTCTGTGAATGTCCCTTCAGAGAGAAATAGATCACAGTAACTACTACAAATACCAAGTACTTTCACTGGTTTGGACTTAGATGATTTTGCCACTCTGATATTCCATTACATGAGTTAAGCTTTCTTGAATAAAATTAATAATATGGGTACAGATTTCACAAAGAGGGCTTATATATGTCATGAAATATCTTAATGTATGCAGGTTAAAGTAAGTGTTCCTAGATTTGTCAGCTCATCAGTCTTTCAGCAGAGAAGAAATGATCTGCCCTGATGTCGATGAAAACTATTTTGGATCCTGTGACATCTGATATGTATGTTTTTCCCATTTTCCTAGAGCTTGAAGTCATTCGAGAGTAATAGGAAAAGTAACTATAATTCTGATTTGTATCAGAATGACCTTTATAGAGCCGATTTACAGATCAAAGTGACATTTAGAGAGTAGAGTAAGATCTTGAATTTCCTTGTGCTAATTCAAATCCAGACACACAGAAAGTAAAGACCTGTCTTGTAAGTCATCCCTGAGAAGTCAAAGGTGCTTTCAGCAGTACTACAGTCTTTCAGTTCTTCTGTATCAAGGATGGAGACCATCTGTCAGAGTAGGGGAAGAGTGTCTTTGCTTACAGACTTGCAGAGCTGTGGTGAAGAAGGCTTTAAGCTAAAGTTACTGGGGGAAGGGGAACCTGCATTTGTCCCACTCCTACCCGTTTGATGCCAGTGACAGCAATAGCTGTCCAGAGCCTGGAGGTGGATTGCAGGTCCAGCAGGAGAGCACCTGAAGAGCAGCACAAAAGAATTCCAGCCAGTAAGTTGGCTTCATCAGGGCCCAGTTTAAATGACCCTATGCAAATGCATGCCTGCAGGACTGTGATCTTACTGGCATCATAGAGACATGGTGGGATGACTCCTCTGACTGGGGTTTTGGAGTGGAATTTAGGCTCTGTGTCAGTGACCAGCTGGAGTGCATGGAGCTTCACCTGGCGATGGAGGAGGAGCTGACTGAGAGTTTGTGGGTCAGGATTAACAGGAGAGTAGGGACAGGTGACATTATAGTGAGGACCTTCTACAGCCCATCTTACCTGAAGACTGAGCAGATGAGACAAATACAGACAGACAGGATCTATCTCACATCCATAAGCCTTGGTCCTCATGAAGAACTTCAACCACACTGGTATCTGCTGGAGGAGCAGCACAGCAAAGCATAAGCAATCTAGGAAGTTTTTGGAATGTGTTGGGAAGAATCTCTCCCAAGCACAAATACAAGCTGGGTAAAGAATGGATTGAGAGCAGCTCTGGGGAGAAAGGCTTAGGGGTGTGGGTGGACCAGAAGTTCAGTGTGACCTGGTAATGTGTGCTTGGAGTGAGTGCAGAGGAGAGTGGTGAAGATTGTCAGAGGGCTGGGTCATCTCTCCTATGAAGAAAGGCTGAGAGAGTTGAGGTTGTTCATCCTGGAGAAGAAAAGGCTCTGGGAAGACTTTATAGCACCTTCCATGAGTTATAGGAAGCCTACAAGAGACCTGGAGTATGACTTTTGGAAATGTAGTGACAGGATAAGGGCTAATAGCTTCAAACTGAAAAAGGGTAGATTTAGATTAGATATTAGGAATAAATTATTTACTGTGAGGGTGGTGAAGCACTGGCACAGGTTGCCCAGAGAAGTTGTAGATGCCACATCCCTGGAAGTGTTCAAGGCCAGGTTGGATGGAGCTTGGGGCAGCCTGGTCAAGTGGAAGATGTCCCTTCCAATGGTTGGGGGCTTGGAATTAGATGGTCTTTAAGGTCCTTTCCAACCTAAACCACGGAAAAACAGGAAAAAATCAACCACACAGCAGACTCTATAAGCCACCATAATTCTGAATGGATAGGAAATCTAGGCATTTCCTAGTAACACTTGAGAAGTTCTTTTGCAACTTTCTTGAAATGTGGACCCCAAACACTGATTTCATTACAAGACCTTAAAGGCAACCTTCAGTGCAGGCATTACTTTCCTACTTAATCAAGAGATCTTTTTATCTATCCAGACCCTTGGTAGTGCTTCCTTCTTTGGGTTGTTTCATGTCTGATTCAGCTTTAAGTTCAAGACGTCCTACAGCCTAGCTGGCAGCTGACTATTTCTGGCTAGCTATGCTTAGTCATAGTACCTGGTGTTCACTTTTGGGTTCTGCCCTATTTATTTCAGATTATAGCTGTAGTTGACCAAGGAGGACATGTTTCAAATTCTTTGAACCTTCCCTCCCTTTTGTTGACCCAAATCCAGTATTTAAAAACACAGTGCAACCATTCTCTATATGCCTCTATTAAAGAAAGTCATTAAAGAAAAAGTCACTCAAGAAGAATTTTGAGTTGTAGCAGACCTGGGACTGCCCCCTAAGCAATTCTCTAATACATCCTTCCAATTAGGCAGCAAACCAGTTATATTCACTAAGTGACTTAGGAGTCTCGTTGTGCCATTAACTGTTTAAATTATAGTAAATGTATAATTGCTAAGTGGCTTCCATTTTCTTGTTCTTGAAATTTCTTCTGCCTGATTTTTAACCTGTTTATAATAATAAAAAATTCCTCTTGCCAAAAGAACTAAATTTTACTCTTAGAATCTATGTGAAATGCTTCAGTGAATAGCCAGGGAGATTTTCTTACTGGAGATGACATACTCAATGGGGAAAAAGAGTCTGACTCTTGCTACCAGGTTATATAACGATCTAGAATCTTAAAATTCCTCCTGTTCTTAAGGTGGTGCCTGCCTGGCAAAATTTGAGGGTTTTCTGTTGAATATTAAATTAACATTGAATTACTGTTTTAAAAAATAAAAACTACACAAAACCTGTTTCTTCCAGGTCTGAAATTTTAAGGCTGGAGTATTGTACATGTTGGCAGTAGAGTTCTTGTTACAGGGGAAGCCAAATAGCCTATAATATGTACATGGCTGTTTATGTCCTTGTTATTTCTCCCCTGACTTTTTCTCTTTTTCTTTCCTTCCATTCTTCCTCTCTGCCCTCTTCCTCCCTCTTCTTGCCCCCCACACAGGATCTTGGCTTGGCCCAGAATTCTGCCACCAACACGAAGACACCAGTTCCTTTGGGCTCCCAGGCACATCAGATCTACAGGATGATGTGTGCCAAAGGCTATGCCCTGAAAGACTTCTCAGCTGTGTTCCAGTTTTTACGTGAGGAGGAAAGCTTGTGAGCTGTCGTTTGGAAATGGACACAATAACAAACCACATTTTTTTATCCTTATAGCTCATTTGGGACGTTTGAGGATTTAATCAAGCATCCTGGTTCCGTACAGATTAATCATCTTTGGCTGTTCAGATCACAGCGAACTTCAGTGTTTCTTTATAATTCTTGAAAAAGCAAGCCGAGGGAAGGGATTGTTTGGCAATTAGCCAACAGCAAGTCCTTTTTTTTTTTTTAAAGACCCATCAACGTTTTTTTCACTAGATGCAATAAATAAATATTTTTTTTATTAAACACTTAACTGTTCACATATAAAATAACTTACATTATGGCTACAGACTTAGTTGAATCATGAATAATAAGAGAATGTTTTATTGCAATTTTATCATATATAGTGATGTATTAAAATTTAAAATTAATACCTTATGGAAAAAGGGAATATATGTTCAATGAGGAAACACATCTTGAGATAGATTTTTTTTTGGTTTTGGACCTACTAGCCTTGAGTTGATCAGAAGTTAATTTTTCCTGAGATTCAGGTTGCAGATTAAGTTTATAGACATGTGTTCTAAGTGGAAAGCTGTTACACCATGTTTACCTGATAGACTTAGGTTGAATAGTATAGAATGTGTCCCTCCTGTAAAGCTCCATTACTGTATTTTGCTAACCCAATTTTATATTTTCTTGTATTCTGTCACGCATTTTCAGAACTCAAGATCAGCACTTACTAGAAGTTCTAACAAAGCGTACATTTGTTTTAGGTAATTACTAAAGTATTTTAAATATTAACAAACCCCATTATTTTGAAAAGAAATAAAATCTTTACTGGTAAATACTTGCTGCACAATTATTTGCTTTTTGTTTTGATCCAGTCTTGTACATGCAATATTAACCAAAACTTATACTAAGTGGTCTTAATTTCTAATTTGCTGGGTTTTCTACAGCTTATCAGATCATCTTGCAAACCCAAGCCTTTCAAAACTCTTGTTGTGAAATGCAGAGAGTAATTTATTTGCATACATATTACCCTAACCGTTCACATCTCATTGGTCTTGCCAAAGTACAGGTACTTATTTGGCTTTATAAATACTCATGCTGACTGTACTAGAACTACTCACATTCAAACTCTATGCTTAATGATCAATTACGCATCTATGTTCCTGTTTTGGTTGTGTGATGGATCCTTTTATAGATGCACATTAGGTTATCAAAATTGTGTGCTTGAATTAGCTCAATTCTGTCAATAATCAGACAACTTGGACATGCTATTCCAACAAATTAGTAACACCATGGAAAAGTTATTAAACAGTAGTAGTTGATCTCTTCTCCTTTTGGCTTTCCATGAAAACTGTTTGACATTCCAGATTATTCAGGGATTTGGGATTCATTATTGCTATATATGAGTATAGGACTGAGAGCAATTGTACTTTAAAAAAATTGTTTGACTCTTTTGATAACAGTATTGTTTCTGCAGGATTGCAGTCATTCAGAAATTAGACACAAAACTACCTGCAGCACAAACAGCCACTCAGGTGCAACATGGCACCATAGTTGCAGATGTGTGCTTTGACCTTTGCTAACAAGATCACATACCACAACACTTACTTCCTATGGGACTCCTGCCTCACATAATGCAAAGGGTGGATCTAGTCTTGTTGTGAATTTGGGGTCAAGTAGTAAAGGCTGGTTTTTGACTGGGATCCTTTTTCATTTGGACGTTTTATAATGGATGAGGTAAGGAATTGTAGGGGTGTCCTGGTTCAGTTTGCATCCTCTGTATTTGGCTTGGAGATCTGTCTGGCATCGCAGCACTTAGGAGAGACTTTTCCTTCTGCTGTCCACCCCAGCCTATGCAGCATTTGCTATGAAAGTGTTTGCTGGTAACCCTGGGTTTACCTGTAGGCCTGGGCTTGCAGGAAGCATGGTCATTTCTTTTCTGAAGAGATTACATGCACATATAATTTTTGGGAGTCATGAAGGATGAGAAAATGCTCAGTGAGAGAGTTTTTGAAGTGTTTAGCCTCTGAAGTCATAAAGCTTCTATTAAACATGTGGAACCCTCATTGTTATTTTTATGTTCCTCTCTAAGGCTGGTAGCTTAGGCTTCCTGGTGTTCTTTTCTCCTCCCTCACAATCTCTCATCAAATTTTTAATTCTCATTCCAAAGCACAGGGTGCTCAAGCTGGAGGAAAGGCTGCCTGAATGCCATTTTGGCAAACCAAGAAAGTGTTCCATGATCTCCTTCTTGAAGGAGGGTTGCAGCTGAAATTAAAAACAAACAAAAGGACAAGAAAACCAAAACTCCCGCTTCAGGGCAGACAGCCAACACGTAAAGTTTTAGAACAAGCAGTTAATTAGGCAAAGTCAGAAACAAGCTTTTAAATAAGTGTTATTATAGAAAGTGCCTTGAAAACTTCAATGATGTCCAATACCTGAAGCCAGTAATATGATTTATATTAGAACACTTTTTTTTTTTTACTAATTCTGCAGGAGAATATTGTATGACTGTACATGTATAGTGATGATAGTACGTGCTAGCTATGGCTACTCTACATGTGTATATGTTTGTAATAGATCTTTTGCATGAGGTATACTTCTGCTCTGTGGAAATTAAGCAAATACTAAAACAATTGTCACTGTCAGAGACAGGTTTTGAAACGTGTAATTTGTTGAGTTGAACAGGAAGATAGTAAAACTGGTTGAATTTCTACACTAATTGCCATCCAGTACATACACACAAATTGGCTACAACAAATTAATGGCATATTTTGTAAATGTCTCAAAGGGAAACTTGAGGTGACTTCTTTTTAAATTAGTTTGAATCTCAAACTAGCCCTCCCATCATGCTTACTTTGGAAACTCATCTATATCAAATGCATTTACTGACTAATAAGAAAACATTGACAACCAATAAAAGTAGTGATTTTTTTTAAAAAGTCCTTAGCAGCCTTCTCTCATTTATGCTTCAGTATAACCCATCTTAAGCAACTATTTTTGGTGATTGTTAAACAGAGGAGGCCTTCTATTAAAACCTCTGAGTACTATATTGCTTTAACCTTATTTATGGCTCTTACAAGCCTCAGGAGGAGGAGGAGGTGTTCTGACCAAGTAAAAGTATTATATGTGATAGTCTGACTCTGCTTTAATAAATGGGAATTTGGCCATTAAATTCAATATTGCTGAAATTTCACAGTGTGTGTTGAATGCCCATGTGATTACACTGATGTGGCCAAGATGCATCTGTGGAGCAGCTCAAGCACATCTCTCTGGCTGGGGTTGTTCCACATTACTGGCATTAGGATTATGAGAAGTTGGGATGGGTGGCTGTGAGAGGAAAGAGTCAGCACAAGCCACTGAAGTTTGTATTGCCAGTCTCCATCTGAGCCTTGTCCCGCACTGGATGAGAGAGAGAGATACTGAGGAGTACAAAATAGCTGCTGTCCCTGCTTGCATGAGCACAGAGCTACCTGTCTTTTCAGCTGTTTACATCTTAGAGCTCTGCCACAAGGAGATTTTATCAAATGGCTTACAGACCTGAAAGACTGGGGCCACCCTTGAAGTAGGCAGAGAAAGGCTGCCATCATACAAGGCTTATACTGTATTTATGCAGTAGATGTCTTTCTTTTAGTCTGCTAGCTTGATTTGTAAAATCACATCTATCCAGGCACAAGTCTGAGGGTACTAACTGGATCACCAGTGATACCTGTTGCTTTTGATTTGTTTTTACATCATCATAATCTCCTTTCTCTAAAGAGTGATGAAACTCAGCCTTCCTCAAGACAAGTTGAGAATATTGTCTGCCTTTATAAGACTGGCTAGTAAGCTGTGGAAACTTTGAAGCAGTTTGGAAACTTCTGTTGTGTTTCCTTGGTGCAGTGATGTAACATGGAGTTAGAGTACTCTGATTCTAGACTTTAGGTTTACTAAAATCTTCTTAAAGTTTGGGGGACTTGCAGATGTCATTGACTTCAGTATCAAGTTCTTAAAACTCTTACTGCAAGCCTTGCAAAAGTGAAAAATTACACTTCAGGAGTGGGAGAACTTTAGTTAGAACATCTACAAGTTAGAATAAATGGTGCTTTTGAAAAGCTCAAGCTTTCAGTAGCAAGAATGTCTTTTCATTCAACACCATAATGGATGTGTGGTCTTTAAAGGCTGCTGGTATTTTTAAGATTTGTTGCTTTCTATATATGCTTTGTCACAACCTGTCCAGCCTGCTGGCACAGTTACACATTAAATTTTTTCCAGTAAGAATAATAGCAATGGTTACAAAGTTTTTTTGGGTGGACAGAAAATTAATATTTTTATGGCTGGTATGTTCAATAGGTGTATGACATGGAACTAGGCATCCATATGGGAGTGATTTTTTTTTGGCTTTGGCATTCATCATGGATTGTGAGCACTTGGGGTAAATTGGAACAGGTGGATAAACCTTTCTAAAGTACTAAATGTCTCATAACAACTACTGTATAATTAAAAGCCGTCTGGCTCTTTCTACATTTACACCTAGCTCTTCCTTTTGACCTTGACCTTAAGATGAGGTCTGGATTTTCATTTGAAGTAAGAAATAACTCAGTCTGTTTCTTCATCTAGTTTTACTGACCTTCCGTTATGTGATGACAGAGTTTGGTTTGTTAGAGTAAATGCTGTATATGGACATAATAAATGTGCTAACATATGTTTTGTGAAGTTCATTGATTTCAGAAAGACTTGGAATACTGGCCAAAACTGACTGAAATCTAACTCATAAGAAGATGTTTGCCTGTACCTAAAATGCAGCTACTCTGGAAAGAAATGTGAATATTGTTAGAATACATTTTAGTCCTTACAGCATTTTTAGAAAACAAACTAGTTGTATTTTTGTCTTGTTGAAATTCAAAGGAGAAACCAGACAAGTAAAACAAAATTTTTAGGCTTCAAATGTGGCCAGGTGTAAGCTTTATTTGGCCAGAATCAAGTGTTGCTGCTGTCTGTCTCCACTTTGACAGCATGACAAAAAAATAGGCAGGCAACTTATGGCACCAACAGCGGTAAGGAAGTAACATAAAGAATTCTTCTTAAATTTTCTGAGCTGCTTGCTTTGCTCTGAGTCTCCTTCCAACTGATTTAACAGCATTAACTGTGCTGTAACCACTGAATGCAGGCATACCTGAGCCAGCTGTAAGGTTTGTATATCTGCAGCTCCCTAATCCCAGAGGCTTTCCTGGGTAAATACTGGGCCAGCAGTGCTGTTTCCAGTACCTAAACTGTCTAGTCTGTGGCTAGCAACAATGGGCCATTTTTGCTTTTCAGTCATGTTATTCCATGGCTGTAGAGCCTGGAAGCTTTCACTGACCAATATTTAGTAGGTTAATGCATTGGGTGTTGTAGCTGTTACCTGTTTTACAGCATCCTTCTGGCAGTCTGTGCCCTGTTACTCGTTCCTCTGCTTGTACGATGCCTAGAGGTCCCCTTGGTGTTGTGTAATTGTGTCAGGGACCAGTCCACAAAAAAGACTAACATCAGTCACTCTCTGGTGATTGAAGCTGAAGCTTCAGCATTGGGATTTAAGATGTGCTTGGGTTCCTCTCCATTTCTGCTTTCAAGGTTTTCATACAAGCTCTGCTTTATTTGAATGTATACATTGCAAGGCACTGAGAGCCCACAGTATGTCAGTTAGTTGGGTTTTTTTCTGGTATTTGACTGTGTTAAAGCTACACTCAGGAAAAACCAATTTCTGGTCCTTATCAGCACACAGGGAGAAAAACACCACTAAGCAAATGGAGATTGGTAGGTCACGGGACCTGATGCCAACACATTACTCTCACTGGAAAGCCATTGGATCCTGTCCTGTTGTCCTGTCCTGCACCTCCTATTGCTATGACTTTTTTCCTCTGCTTGTCCCTGGGTAGATAACTGTGTGTGTTTATGTGGATGCAAGCAGAGTCTGCGTTTTATAAAAGAGGAGAAGTAAGCAGGATCTTGTGCTGTGTGACCCACTGGGTCTGTCAGGGGAAGGTGGTTCCTTGTAAAACAGATAAGGGGACCGCAATCTGCTCCCTCCAGCACCATGATAAAGATGGAGACAGTGAGTCTGCAGACATCTGTAGATACTACCACTAAAGTCACAGCCTGCAGAATGCAGTTCCTGTCCCGCATCACACCACCCAGCTCTGCTCTCTGAGCAATAAACATCACACCAACCCCTCCAAACTCTCCCTGGGGCCGCTTGTGGCTCTAGTGTTGGCAGCTTTGTCTGCCTTGGCCCTGGCTGCCTGGAATCTACTTCTGCACTTCTTCCCAAAAATTCCTTTTCCAGTTCTGTGCCCGAGCTGACTGTAGGCCTTCAGTATGCCTACAAATAAGATGCTAGGTCTTAACTTGCACTCCATGTGCTCCCAATAGTGCCAGAAAGCACATAATGAATGTGTCTCCCTTGTTTCTTCCAGACTTAATAAGTAAACAAAGCCATAAATAGTAAGCCAAAAGGATGGGGATGGCAGGCATTTATGGGTTAGTAGGAATTTGTTCATTGAACTGATCGTTGTTCTACTTTGTGACTGTGGTATCTCAGCTTTTTTCTGAGAGCAGGAGCAATGTGGGTTTCTTTTCAGATGAAGCGGAGCCAAAACTGGCTCTGTCCACTGACCTGTGGCTGTCACTTTGAAACAGACTTATTGTTTAAATTTACAGTAAAAATGAGAAAGCCCCTTTTTTTTTTCTTTCTTTTTATTAAAATATAGCTAGTTTGCTTTGTAGGATTTTTTTAAAAATCAGTTTCCTGCAAATGGATGCTCTAATCTGTTTGCTAGTATTTTACTTCCTTCTCCATCTGTGTAACAGCCTGTGTATTATAGGCTACATATAACATCTAAAATCACATTCGGGGATCTGTGAGAAACTCAAGTCTTAAGGTAACCCTGCCATGGTGCTGTTAATAACACATTGCAAACAAGAAAGTAGTAAGTGGAAATAATGCACTCATTTAGAAGTAATAAATCCTTTGATCTTTCTTTGAAGCAAGGGTATATGCTTAAACTACCAATTCAGGGACAACCAGATGCCCATAAAGAATGGTTCTTTGCTTTGATAGAAAATCGCTGAGGCCTGCCCAGCAGCTCTGGTCTGTAAACAGATTAGTTAAGTGCTCATCAGCTCCGATTTGCATAGGACAGTCTTTGCACACAAACCCTACTTCCAGCCTTAATAAGCTATTTACTTGCAGGAAGGCTACTGGTTTCCTTTTAGTTAGAAATCTCAGTAGAAAATTGCTTTGTGAAAAGGATCCTGATTTGGAAATAGCACTGTTCCTCTGCATGGATGTTAATAAGCAAGTGGTGACTGGCAGTTTGGTGTGCTTGCTGAGCCTCTTTAGTGAACAGCTGTGGGAATTAGAAAAATAGCTTGTAGCTGAAAATTTGGAGAACAGTTACTTCTCTCTGCTCATTGGTGGCTTTCAGCCGTGGCTGGATAAAGAGCGTACATGGGAGAGGATTGGGAAGTAGACATTTGTCTCTGTGGGAGAAGGATCCCAGAGCTGAAGTGTTCACTCAAGAGGATTTCGCTAGGCTGTAAAATCCTCATCACCTTTGAATAAAAATAAATGCCTTGTGGATGCTTGTTGGTCTGTGTGCAGACCTTGTGTGCAGCCTGCAGATTTGTCACTCACATTCTTCTCTGTTTAAACTTCATTTGATCCCCACAATTACTTTTTTCTGATACAAAGGGAGGTCAGTCTCAGCCACAAACACAGCAGATGGTGAGATTCACCCTAGAGTATAGAAAAGCTACAAGTACCTTCAGTGTCTTTTGCATTTTAAAGTGTGTTACTTCTCAATTGATTTCAGCCTGGCCAGCAGTTTGCTTTTCTTTGAATCAAGAAAATAGTAAGACTCCAACTTTTTTCTAATGGGGAGACAAATATATCTTGGGGAAAAAAATTGGGAAGAAAAATGCACAGTATTCCTGAAACCAACTGTAAGCCATTTCAGTGCAAACCTGCTGCAGCTGGAAAGGACTTAAAAATTATAGACTAGATTCTTTATTAATGATCTCACAAATTTTGGGGTGACAGGTCTACAAATAAGGACATAATGCAGGTGTGTGTTTTAAAACAGAATACTGGCATTAGACACAGGAAAGTAAGTTGTGTAGTTCTGCCTTGCCCTAGTAACAGTGAAAAATGTCATGGATCTGTTTTTTCACTGATTACATTATTTCCGTTTTTTGTCCCCTTTGCGTGGAAAGTAAACTTAGGTTAGTGCCTTTGTGCCTGAAAACACAGGGTGAAGGGCTGGACTGAGGAAACTACTTATCATTTTCACAGGCAAGCTAAATATAGTTATAAATTCTTCCCTGTAGTTTGGTTTTCGTCATTTATTTCATCAGCCAGATGCTAGTTTTTCATGTAGAATATGATAAGAACATTACCCAAAGACTTCCTCAAAAAATAAAATCTGAATTATTACAGGGCACTCTTCATTAGCCCATCAACCATCTGCCTTTGAAGGCTTGTGTTCAGCCCCTCCGTTTTATAGTGCCAAGATTCAAATATGGGATTGCTAGAGGAAATTAATTACTAGTAAATTTAGAACAAAGGAAGGAACCTGCAATTTCACAGCATGTAAAACACCTTTTGGAATTCTTTGCTCTCTTCTAGGAAACCAGTGTGCCAAATTCTTGGAATTATTTTAAAGGTCTCGGTAAAATAGTCAGCTATCCAAAAGGCATAGTAAAACCTTATGCTTAAGAATATAAATAGCTGGCAGAAAATTATTTTGTCTCTAGCCACTCTAGACCATGTCTATTCAATATTCATTGCAAATCACTGCAGGCCTTGCTTTTCTGATGTCCTGAGTGCTGAGTATGGCTATGGACAAAGAGTGGAACCTGAAGGGACAAAGTTGTGAGACATCCTCACCCCGCCTTACCTTGAACCCCTGTCAGCCACCTGTGCCCAACCAGGGGCAGCAATGGGCTCACACATCAGGTGTCCCCACAAATCCAACAGTACCTGAGTTTTTCTGAAATTTCTGAAACTGTCTTCACCTGTCTTCAGCCACTTCTTACATGCTTCAATCTGCTCATACTGCTTCATGTCTTCTCTAAGGTGGGCAAAGAAGCCCCTGCAGTTTTAGTGTGTATAAAAACGACCTTTCTGTTGATGCTCTTGCTGCTGGTTCTCCGTTTTTCCTCTCTGACAATTCTCTTTTATTGTTGCCTCCAGATCAGTCTGTAAAATGTGTCTCTCACCTGCCTTCTCCCATAGCCACTCTGTCATGTGATCTCCTCATTTATTCCATCACATCTGAACGTGCATTTCTTTGTCCGAAAACGCCATCCACAAAGATGCATCATTCTCATCCCTAAAGGCAGCATATGAATCCACCCTGGCTAGTTTTCCTTTCTTTTTCCTTGTTAAGTAGTGTGGCTTGTCTCCCATGGCTCTCATGCTCCATTTGAACTGCACCTTATTTCTCTTGTAGCCTTGCAACCTTTAATGCTCACAGGGGTGTTATGCAGGCTATACAGTCAGTCTGAAGAGTGATTCCCAAATCACTCTTCAAGTCATTAAGGAGGTTGGATTTTGTGTCGCCACATTCACTCTTGTTTTCACGTCTTGTATCTTACTCCTGCTCCCTCAATTGGCTTTTCGACTAAATCAGCATCAAGTGTCCTCTCACCTCTCCTTCAAAAGCAGCTGCATCAATACCAGTCTCTAAGGCTGTGTCTAAAGCAGTGATGTAGTCCAGAGCAGGAAGCTGCTTTACAGTGTATTTTCTGACCATACTCAATTCCCATCCTTGTATGCACATTGCAGAGGGATCCCCGAGTACATGAGTGGGTTTTCTTTCAAATGAGGCGAAAGAGCAGGATGGTGCTCCAGGTCTGTCTTTGACTTGCTCATGGGCCTTCTGAGTACCAGACCAGACTGCAGCTGGTCTGGGAAAAAGCTCCAGATGTAGAACACTTACAGTGTAAGCATAGGCTCCTCCAAAACAACTGTGTAGATTTCCAGATTTTCTCCTACTGTGCTGCTGGGGTAGGCAGATCCTGTACATCCTTTCAGCAGATGTGATTTTTCACTGATGCTGTAAACCTCAGTTTATTATTTTAACATTTGAGAAGTATCTGTGCCTCACCAGATCAATGTAAGATTGCAAGCCTGAGTCTTTCAGCAGTGTGGAGCTGATCCTTTTTTACTGACATTAATTTTATACCCAAGCACATTTATGGGCTTCTGCAGGGATTCCCTTTATGTCATCTAAAGTGAGATCCCCATGGCAATGTATCTCCTGTTTGGTGAAATGTCATGTCTGTGACCATATTCTGCATTTTTTAAATGCTCAGTCTGGGAAGCATTCTGATAACTGCCCTCAACAATTGGAGTGGCAGCACTCAGCTTTGTATTCTTTTGGAGGTAGCCAGGTTATTATTGTGGAAACAAGATATAGTAACTTGATTTTAAAACTGTTCTCTGTGGGGGATTGTTTTTATGACCCTGGATTTTAAAAGTTTTCAAAATACATTTGCATTCATGAAAAATGTATTTTAACAACATAAAGGCTGACAATCCTGCTAGTTGTAAGGAATTCCTTTGATCATGAGCTACAAAGTCCTTGGTAGCCCTGGTAGTAACACAGGGTTTCCAACACATTATTCTCCACCTTATTTCATTTATTTATTTTATTTGGAAGCTTTTCTTTCCAGAAGCCACAAAGGAAGAATAGGAAACAGTCATCAAGGTGACTTTTCCACTTCCTTCCTTTCATGAAGTTGTTAACAGTAATTTACAGTTGCTCAATTACATTAAGATGGCCAGGATATTTCTACATAAAGTAATAAAAATCAGTTTGTAGGCCTTATTAATTTACTACATATCATAAAGCCTAACAAACTGTACTGTACTGAAAGAATATTACAAAAGTATTTACTAAAAAATATATTATATTGAAAGTAATTCTGCTTCTTTTGGACTTCCTTACCTCTGTGGGAAAAATTATGATAGAATTAGGGATGTTCATCAGCTACGTAGTATGGCAAACCTGAGCACTGTTGTGCATTTCTGAAAAAACGTAACAGATGTTTTTGATGCATGCACACATTTTTATTTCCTTCTTGAGTTGTGCCACGTGGATGTGATTCTACCTCAAGCAAGTAAAAACTCTAAGTGCTTCTGAAGTCAATGGAAATTTTACCATATATTTCAGTGACTTTTTCTCCCATATTAATTTTTGGGTGGCAAAATTGAAATTTAAGTGTGCCTCTTCAAGTTTAAAAAAGTGCCAGCTGTTTTCTAAAGATCAAATTTTATCATTTAATCAAATAATTTTGCAGGAAATGGTGTATATGAAGAGTGAAGCTGACTCCTGATTTATATTAGTGTATGACAGGTTCTCTTAAAATGGGGAAAATTGTCTAGACTTTAAAGTTAATATCAACAAATTTGTTGATGAAAAGTGGCCAAATATTAGATATCTGGAAGTGGGGGGGTCAGAATCAGGAACATGGGCTATTTAACATTTTCATAGGTCAAGTGGTAAATAAGGTTTATCTACTGTTGAAAGCTGCAGCCACTGCTACGCTCAATAACTCTCTGTCGTCCCTGTGGCTTCAGGCATGTGAAGAATCATGGAATCCCAGGATGGCTGAGGTTGAAAGGGACCTCTACAGGTCATCTGGTCCAAACCCCCTACTCAGCTAGAGCCATCTACAGCAAGTTACCCAGGACCATGTCAGGTGGCTTTTGAATACCTGCAGGGATAGAGACTCCACCTCCTGGGAAACCTGTGCCAGTTATCAGTAAAAATGCTTCCTGATTTTAGGCAGAGCCTCCTGTATTTCAGTTTGTGCCCTTGCCTCTGGTCCTGTCACTGAAAACTGTCACTGGGCAGCACTGAAAAAAGCCAAGAAGCTCCATCCCCTTTGCACCCTCACTTCAGGTACATGTATACATTTATAAGATCCTCACCTAGCCCCACTCCAGGCTGAACCAGCTTGCTCATCCTTTCCTCACTGAGGTGATGCTCCAGTCTCTTCATAGTCTTCCTGGCTCTTTGTTGGATTATTTTCAGTATGTTCTTTGTCTTGTACAAAACTACACATTAGCATAATTCCCGAGGGTAGGGCTTCTCTTGGGAGGAACAGGGACCAAGCTCTGCTTCTCTGCACATCCTCTACCGAGATGTTTCCCACAGGCATCCAAGCATGCTGATCTGCAATGAGATAGCTTCGTGCTCCTCTATGCCACGGTGAGTTTAGAAACCTGTGGCTTCACTGTAGCATTTTGCCCACAAAGGGACCACTTCACAATGGTACAGATCTCCAGAGCCTCAATGAAAGAGTAAACTAACCTTTCTAAAATAAAACTAACTTGTTCCACTCGTGCTATAATAACCAAAACCAACAAAAAACAGGGTCTAGGTGAAAGAACTGTGCTGGTTCCCAACCCAGATGTGTAAAAGGAGACAGAGGTCTAAGGCAGAATTTTTTCCTACTGTGAAGTAAATGCCTACTACTGAGGGAAAGACTTTTGCCTGATACTCTGCTGGGTGCTGTAATATCATCTTTTCCTTTTGTTGGCTCTGTGACTAGTGAAAGTCTTACTCAGGGTGAAAGGCAAACTTTGCCAGGCCACCCTGAATGTATTGGCGATATCCTATCTGAAAATGTTCTGCTAATGGCAGAAGAATGTACTTAGAATTTAACTGTCAATAATTTCATTTTCTGTAATTTGATGAAGTACAATGATTTTGCATGTGACAGCCTAAATCTTCCATTGGTTTAGGCTGAAATACTATCCCTAAATTGAGATAACAAATAGCAAACTGATCATAAACAAATAACGAACAGAAGGAAAATTTGAATTGACTGGATAGCTATTTGCTGTGAAATATTCACTAAGCTCTATAAATAACGTTTTGTTTCTCTCCAGAGGAAGAATTACCTACTTCACCAAACAGGTAAAATAGAAAAAATAACAAGACCCTAATACACTGAATCAAATGAGAAAATAAAAACTGTGATAGATGTGACCTTTGGAGAAGTGTTCAATTTTGTTTGTCATTGCTTGGAAATAATGCAATGTACCTTACAGGAGGTAAGAGCCAGGCAGCAGAAATGTCACTGTTTCCTTTTATTATCTTAATGTGGAAGGCAATTTTTTAATAGATCCAATATACTTTAATAGATTGCTTGTTTTCCTTCATTCATGGGGGGTTTTATGTGGGATCACAAATGGGTGTACCCCTCTACCCCTTGCTTTATAGCTCATCACTGTCACACATGACATCAGTATTGCTGTAATGTGTGAATGTATTTTTTCCACAGGATTCCTGGGCCTTTAGTGTGCTGATGAGCTGCTTTTATACTTTGTTTCTTCTGATTTAGATCAAAAGAACTTGCACATGGCCAAGCCCCTTGCAATAGACTTGATCCACTTCCAAAACAGTCCCAGGTGATAAATCTCTTTTTTATTCCACAGTTAGTTTGCATGTTCAATGTGTAGGCATTTTCCAGACACTATTCCCCCCAAAAATTGTCTCTATTCTTATAAAGACCCTCCTCAAAGAGCCCCTGGCTACCTTATGTTCCCCCTTCAGTTACCATCTACCTTTAAGGAGGGAGCATGCTGTGTATTGACATGCAAAACCAAGCTCCGAAGAAGTGACCTGCTGTGTCTGATAATTTCTCTACCAAGTAGCTTTTAAATTAGAGTTAACCTGAGATTTCAGAGTCTGCTCATTTGCACATCAATATCCTAGTGCTCCTCCTTAGCACTGGTGATGTCCCAGTGTTACTTTAAGGATAAGGTGGCAAGCTTTGATATTTAGAGATATGCGCACATTAGAAAGTTGGATGTGATCCTGGATAAAGTTCCAGGAGTGTTTTGGCCAAATGCACAAGGGCATATGTTAGTGATACAGTAAGAACAACAACCTGGAAAATACTCATCACATGAATGCACTATGATAGGCAAAGATGTGCTTTGAGCAGCTGCAGACAGATTACACCAGCAGATGTGTAATTTTACTGCTGGAACATCACTTATTCTGGAGCTCCTGCCAGTCCTGCTACCTCCGCCAAGGGCACCTCGCTCCCTGACCCTGCATAGAGAAACCATGCCAGTGGCATCCTGCTGCACAAACATGGTCTTGGTGTGTGGAAAAAGGTCCTGAAGAGCAGTGCTGAGGAAGTGTGAGTCCACTGACTTTCAAAAGGTGAGGTGAAGAACAGACCTGTTACAACAGGTTTAAGACTGGCAGTCCTGTAGTTGCACAGAGATGCAACCTCCAGTTCCCCTCCAGCTTTTGACATAGAAGCCTGAAAAATTCAAGTGAGGGAAATAAAAGTGCTGTTCGCTGAGAGTGGCAGTAATTTATCATCAAACAGTTGACAAGAAAAAGAGACAAATTCATCCTTGGGAATGCTAGCTACAATGCTAGCTGTGAAACCAGCTACAGGGTTTCACAGTCAGGATCACTGCAGGCTGCATGACAGCACCTTTGGATCTTTCTCTTCTTCTTTGCATTCAATATTAAGCAGAGGCTCTGGCCTTGTTAAGATACAGTAATTACTGTTCAATACATTTGTCCTTTAGGGTTTGGGGTGGCTTTTTCAGCTTTTGTACTAATGATTTGTGGTACTAACACCCATTGATAGCTAAATGTGGGATACAAGTACATTTCTGATGGATTTTGGCACTTACTGCTATGTCATAGCAATAGAAATTATTTCTGGGTCTATCTTCTTAATGATACCAAGAACTGAAGTTCTTAGTGACGTTAATTATGTTCTCAGCTGTGTCTTCAGTTCTTCCTCCCTCCCTGGTCAGACTCAGGAGTGCTTATAGAATGGTTTGGAGAAGAAATCCATAAAAGTTTGAAACTTACACCTCATGAAAATAAATGCTGTGATTTATTTCCTATGTTAATGTCTGCTCGTATAATTGAAGTGAAACAATTCCTATGAAATAGTGCTCTTTGAAGAGGGTAAGAATTGAAAAGTAACAGATTAGGTGCACCAGGTAGCTCTGCCTCCTGTCATACACAGGAATAAGTGAGGATGTGGACAGAAGAAAAGCAAGCCAGGAAATTGCTCCATTCTCCTCTCCTGCTCTCTCACTGTTTTGTACACATTTTTCCAAATTTCTGCTGGCCTAGTCCAGTGAGTGGAGGGAGCTCAGCACCTCTCACAACCTGCTTTGCCTGGCTTCATGATAGAGGTATTAATGTAGTCAAGTCCCTGGCATTTGACCTGAAAGTTGCAGAGGAAGGTGAACCTCACAGGCAACACTGGGTTAAGATGGGCTGCTCTTGGGGTCAAAAGCCCAAAAGTGCTCACGTGAGTTGTGGAGGAGTGTAACATGAGTATGACTATTTCAGTGTTTGCTATCAGGAAACTGCTTGTTCTTAATTCCACTTGTGTTACATGTACAGCAATAATGTCTTCAGACTCTGGAAATGTTACATTTCCTTTTAAAAGCCCAGGGGTATAACTCAGGCACACAATCAATGCTTGTACTCTACTGGTCTCGATTTCCAGACTGTTTCCAACATTTAAAAGGCTGCTTCATTCATTTTTCTCCTATACCTGCTGAGCAAGGAGTAACCAACATCTGAGTGGAGAAAATGTTAGCAAATTCCACTGGTGGCCCTCTTTTGTCTGTTCTAGAATTGTGATTGCTGGATAGCAGTAAAGTAAATTAACCCTTTAAAGATGGACAAACAAAAAAATCCCAAGAATAAACCCAAAGGTTCTGAAGTTCAAATAATATGCTGCTATTGCCAAAGCATTGTGGAATTGAAATGAATACTGTTGTTGCCAGTAAAAAGCCTTGTGCTCAGTCATGAACCATTCCTAACAACCCGACAGACGTCCCTTGAGCGTGGAAATGTGTGTTACATTGTTTTCCTATTTAATTGCTCCTATTTTATTTAGAGAGGAGGTATTAGGGAACACCTTCAAAGCAAGTAGAAAAAATTGGTTGTGGGATAGGTAGAAGGCTGTTCTCTCACTGGGATCTTCAAAAAGCAAAGATTTGTAAAGCTTTCAAGATGACTGGGGACAGGATTGACTTGTTGTTAAATCAGATAGGGACCTAATTAGAGATTTATGAAAGCAACAAAGCACCCTGCAGCAGGCAGTTTCCCTGCTGGGAGAAAACTCACTGAAACATGAGGATAAGGCTAATAGCACCTACTAAGAAGGGAAAAAAAAAAAATCCCAACTCCCTTTTAACTGTTTTAAACCCTCAAGCAATTGGACTTTGCTTGTCAGGCTTGAGAGGAGATAGCCTACCTTGTCTGATATGAAGACAAGCGTCTCAAATCTGTTGCCAAGGGCCACAGGGAAGGGTTGAAAAAAAGGCTACGGTGGTCAGCAGATGAGCTGATATCTCCCCTCCAAGTAGAGGGATGAATTAGCCTTACAGTTGCTAAACTCAGGATAACAAGTCTAAAAGCCTAAAAAAAGCCTAAAGCTTTGCTTCCTCATTGGGAAAATAACCTTTGAATGGATCTCTGGAGCAACAGAAAGAGATCAAGGAAAATGTGTCAATTTGGGATAATAAAGGAAGCAGAAGGGCCATAAACAGAGCAGATATGCATCCCTAGGCAGCATCCACCTTTTTTCCTTTTAGCAATTGACTGGGGCCCTCAAGGTGTTGTTACACATGATGGGTTGTCAGACTTGATACTGCATTTCTTCTTATTGCCATTTGCATAATATATGACCCTTCGCTTTTGTGTATATGAAACAATCTTGTGATAGAAATGTCAACACATGGGGGAAAATTATCCACATTCCATCTGTTTTGGTGCATTCATTTTTTCTGAATGCATTTTTGCAAACGAAATATGAAGACTGACCTGAAATTTTAATTTTGGGTTTCCTTTTTCTATTGCAACCAGTAGAGGCTGAAGTCTGAAAACTAAGGAGGCTTCAGGGCTGAACAATCTGAATAACTTCACTTACAGAAACATTCTGTCATAGAAAAAGGCATTCATAGGTCAGAAACAACATTTCTGTGTTCAGCTTGAATTAGGCAGTCTGGCAAGGGTGGGCCTTCTTTTGCACTTTCTAAATGAGTGAAAAAAATACTTGTCATTGAATGGATAAAATTATTATTATTTTAATGCATTGCAGTGCCAGAAATAATGTCCTGAAAGTTTGTGGGGGTTTAAAATGGGAAATAGTAAACAATGAAAATTAATGAAAAGTCTTTTACCTCTCAGTTATGATAAGCTCACCTTATTTAGGTGACAAAGGTCATGCCTGTGTATGATACCATTCTAGATGAAAACAAAACTTCCACTATTTTCCCTAATAAATGTTGAATGTTTTAGTAACGCTTGCATGCTTAAGTAATATATGCAGGCTCTGCTAGTTTAATTTTCATAAACTTGATTGATTCAAATGTTGATTTTACTACCACAGCTTTTATATCCCTGTCTAATCAAACTACATGTTTATTATTTCAATTTTACATATTTTAGTAATTGGGTTGTGTACCTTAATAGTACAGTAAGGTTTTGCATAGTTTACTAAGGAAAAAGCTGACTTGATGCTCTTTCTCCTGTTTTAGTGCTAAATTTTTAATTTTTCTCAATCAAGCTAAGCTCTTAAGAAATTACTTTACAGGAGAAGTGTATGACAAGTTGAAGGGAATTAAATGAGACTCAATTGACTCAATTCATTAGCTCTTGCATTCCAGCATTACTGCTGCTTATCACTTGAGATTCCATCTGCCTTAGTCTGATACAGTGTTCATGACTTTCCAGGTTCATGCAAGTGGACCCAATTCCTGTATTGTTCTAATGGCCTTCTACTTGGAAAAGGAAAATGGCTGAGTCTCAAACTTGGAACAAATACTCGGTTTTGTCTGCTCCTTTTCCATCATAGATACAATCCACAAAAATAATTCATTCTTTATTTCCCGAAATTTCACTTTTCAGACTAAATATTCAAATAACTGTTGCAATGTGAAGTGCCAAATTCAAGACTTCCTGTGGAAACTAGAGGTGTGTCTAGTTGAACATAAAAAATGAGGCTTCCCAACTTGATAGTTAGCCTTGCTAAAGCCTCCAGCTTTAGCAGTTGCAAGTCTCGTCCTTTGAAACATATTTTGGTTTTGTTTGCTGGTCTTGTCATCTGCCCTTATAACAAATTTTTTTCACTTTCTGCTCCTACATTATTTGACTTGCATACATGTATGCCATTCAAATATTTCAAGGAATGCTTTTCATATCTGCATATTTTTAAAAGATTGGTAACTGAAAAAGTTAAGGTCCTAAGTCTGAGTTTTAGCACAGTGCAAAAAGGTTTTTTAGATACTTTGTTATCAAAATATTCAGGTCGATTCAGGAATTTATTTTTGCCGATGCACTCCATTAAAAAATAGACAGCCTCTGTGAATTGCCAAGGTTATTGAATGAGCCTTGGATTTCTGGAGAGAGGGATAACTCAGGTATCATTTGAAAAGTATGTTTGTTCATGTTTTATATTACCAGAGGGGCTGTTACGCTTATTTTTAAAATAGATTATGTGATCAATACATGAATTAATGTAATTTATTGATTAAGCTTTATGTGTTAATAGCTTGACTTCTATGCCTTAGTGGTATTATGTTTTAAGCAAGCCCCTTTATGTGTGTTTTATAAACAGGATGATGACTTAAAGTAGAGGCGGCAGGTGGATTGTATGTTGGCAAGAAGAAAGTGTAGATTGGTGGCAAGTATCTTTTCTATGATATTCTTCTCCCCTTTACCACCCTTTTGTACACTTTCCAGCACAGGCATATTGCATCTCCTGGGTTGGAGTGGATTTGTGGCTGACAAGGGCGTGAGTAGAAGGGCTCTGAGGAATGTGTTGGTGCTGCTGCGAGTGGCAGCTGTGATTTAGTGGATGGCAGTCTCTCCGTGGAGTTAGAATTGAACTGCAAGCTCAGTCTGGAGTTTAGGATGCTGGTGGAGCTGCTGGGTTTTGGGTGAAACTTAAAACAAAGGTTTTGTTTGTTTGTTGTCATTAAAGACTTCTGGTGAACATCCTCTACTAAGCTGTTGTATGGTAGTGCATTAAGAGTTGTTTTTCAGAAGTGGATTAAGACATCCTTTTGTCTGGTTTCCTAAGCACTTAATAATTTGAGGGATAAAAAATAACCATATAAATGTAAGTTACTATTATAATAATGAAATGAAAACCCTCTCTTCTTGACTTTACAATCAGGAGCCCATCAACAATAAAAGAAAAAAAAAGGTAGCTCAAGGCTTCTTTAATACATCAATTCAGAAGTTGTTGACCAGATGTGGGTCAAGATCACCTTTAAGTCAAGGTTTGGGCTTCAAGTTAAAGGCTGAACCTTGTCTAAGATTCAGATTCTGGCTTACTGAATGAAATTCCATTAAAAATGTCCAGTGAGATTTCATGTCAACACTGTGAAAATTTCATGAAATCACCTGTTTTTCTGAGGTTCTCATATTTTTCTTCATTTTGAAATAGATTTCTTCTCCCCAGCTTGTGAAAGACAAGGGGGCAGAGGGATTGGATTTAAATTTTCCACTATGACTTAGTGCTAAGCCCTGGACAACAGGGATTCATGCCTGGTAGTCTCTCTGGGGCTTGGTTTTAATGCCAGACATAGAAATAGGTTTGGAAGGAGAGAGAGAGAGGACACTCATATACAATACCCTGTACCTTTACTGATCCATATTTAGCATAACTCTGCAAGTCTTCACTGGTCATTTTTAAGACTCACTTGGTAAGCAAAACCATGTAGCTACTTATGCAGCACTTAGACTTAGACCTAAACTATCCATGCATCATTTACAATTGCTCACAGTTAGCACTTTAAGAATGCAGGGAAACACATGCCTTTAACCCATCACTTTCTAGCTCTGGGATAATCCATTTTGCTGAGTACTTTACTTATCTTTGCACAGGTCAGCACTTTTCTGTCTCACAGGCTGGTGGTACTTGTCTGGGCATTATAGTAGTTGATCAATGCTCTCTGTAATCCTGGCATGAACCACTCTGCATTCCTCAAGTCTTGTCTTTGCTTCATCTCTTCCATTTACTGTAGGATCTGTCTGGGGACAGAATGGAAGTACTTTCTAGATGGCAATTGTAAATGGGGCTCTGTCCAGGTCGGTATGTCAAAGAAAATTCCCCTCCAGAGATTGAAGGGGTGGAAAAAGCTAATTTGGGGATAACTCAGACGCTGTATCACAGTTTGTGATACATAGATATGTGATAAGCAACTGCTGGCAGAAATACTTAACTACTTGAAAACACGGTTGACTAGTAATCATGAGCTATGGGGATCAGCTCAGGAAGAAATGCTGTCCAACAAAATGATGTGGCATAACATCAGAAATCTTGTACAAATGAAAGATGATGGGGCCATCAGTTTTACTCACTTACGTAGAGGGGTGGGTGTCTGAGAAATAAGAATTCTGTTCTGGAAAAAAAAATTCAGTGTTTGTCATTTGCTTTTGTCTTGCAATGCAATGAGGCCTCAAGTTCAACCAGTTTTAATAGAAGGAAAAAATTCCAGCTCAGAAGATCCAGCATTTTAACAGCTGAGGCAAACCCAGGAAATCTGGTTGTTTGGGAATTTCATCCTGTGTGTTCACAACTTACCCTATTCTCTCTGACCAGCCACTCCATTCTGGATCCCTCAAACCTTTGTAAAATTTATGGAAATAACATCTTCTCATAAAAGGTTCCAATGGATGGATCTCCATTTTTCCATTAGAAATGGTTTAAAACATTCTTTACTTTCATTTTTATGAGTAGGTGAGGAGATGCAAAGGAATGGTACTGTTTGAACAATAGGACAATGTTCTGTAGGAAAAGCTGTTGGACCCAAAATTATATAGCTCATTAAACATGCAACCTAATGTGGCCTGGTGCCAAAATCATGAACCCTGTGAAGACAGTAAAAAAATCTTCCTCAAAGTTGCATTCAAGCTCTTGGTAGAGTGCTAAATAACTTCAATTTCTGTTGAAAGCTACAACTTTCAACATTGCCTCCTGTATATAATGGGCGTAAATGTGGAGTATTGGCATGACTTTTTCTGTGTCTCTGGAGACAAGCACAGTATTTGGGCTGAGAAAATCACAAGACTGCAACTAAGAACATCAAAATATATGCATACACTTTAAGTTGTTCCAGCAAAGGAAACTCACTTTCATTGAAGTGCTGTAAGTTGATCTTAGTGAGTTTTCTGATGTAATGAACTTTATCGCTTTGATCCCCATGAAGAATCCATCTGAGTCAGAGCCAGAAAAACATGTAAATCTGACACTACAATAGGAACATTTGTTTAAAATGAGTAACACATCTTGATAGGGGTTTTTTGATAGCTAAAACAAACTTTATGCAATACAGTTTTGAAAGCTTGTTGAAAAATGAATGGATAAAGCATGTTTCAGCTCAAGAGTCAGCTATACAGTCAGATTGCTTCTTTCACTTTGATTCAGTGTAATAAAAAGCTAAATCCTCTGAAGAGTCATTGTACCAAACTGACTAGGTCTGTTATGGTGGAGCACATATTACTGTAATGGACCAGTTTCACACAGATAATTGTCATGGCAATGGAAACCAAAGCAGAGACACAGATGCACATTGTGTTCTCCTAGTCCTGCCAATGGTTCTTTGAAAGCCTGAAATCAAACAGAGAGATGAGCATGTGTGTGTTAGGTTGCTGCACAGGGTTTTCTGGTTTCCTACCAGGGTTTATGCAAACAATTAAAAATATGTATTATCAAATAAAGCTTATGCTGCTTCTTTCCATCTAGACTTTCTATGAATATACAAAAAAGAAGGCCCTGGCAACTGCAGATTTTGGGAATAAAATCTGATAGTCAGGAATATGTTTAGCACATTTATTTCAGAATATTTAAATGTCCATCAGCTTACCAGAGTTCTTTACAAAAATACAAAATCCAAAGCTCAATACTCTCATAATGGTCATCAGATCTCTCAAGGAGAGACATCTGCAGCCAGTGCCCCTGCAGACTGTCAGCTGATATATTATCAATTAGCCAGCAGACTGGCCAAACACATCTGTGCTATGTTTTGCCTGAAGATTGCTGAATCACATTGCCTGCTACTCTAAAACAGTGATGACTAAGTGTATTAGAAAGGGCAAGATGATGACCAAGCAAATATAGAGAAAAACTTGCTCCCTGTTGTGGAAAAGACCTGTTTTCAAACCTTTGTGTACACAGTTGTGTTTGTAAATTTTTCTGTATGGCTCACATTGAACTTAACATGCAGTGAATACAAGTAGCCTGCGAGCAACACCACCAAACTGCTGCAGTATCACTTCTTACATGGGAGCTACCTAGAGAAACCTAATTTGTAAATACATTTTAGAAGATAAAGAATCAAAATACTGTGGTTTCTGGAATAATCAGTGTTAATAAGTTCTGAAATAACTCAATGAACTGAGTTAGCTCCATAGCTCACTTTTAATGAAAGTATGAGACTTGAATGAAAATGATTGGAAGGAAAATGTAAAAACTTAAATTAGAAACACCCATTTTTACAAGATGCTGTGAGCAAAACATCAGCAACAAAATTCTGAGTGATTTTTTTGGCTCAATGGTATATCAACCTCGCTACATGCCATAATTTATGATTTCTTTTAGGGACTGTAACACTGGCATAGCAAGAAATATAAGCTGAGGTGAGTGGCTGGCTGACAAACCAATTTAAGATGATGATAAGCACAGCAATGATGAGAGGATGTGCAGGGGTGAGATTTCCCCACATCTTAACTCCAGAAATGCTGATTAATGAATTCAGTGTAAGCCTCTTGCTTTTGGGTGAAATAAAGTGTGAGCAGATGAGTAACAGAAGAGGGCAGTGAGGGAAGACAGTAAAGAGACTAATCTTTCCCAGCTGAGATGGGAAGGCTTTGTGGAAGGACTAATTTCAGGCCAAAAATAATATGAATAATAGAGATTATTTATCTAAAGAGAACATTAGTTTTTAAGTCCACAGGGAGGATTTCTAATAATAACACAGAAAGAAATCTAACAGAAAGCATCCTAATTTTTTTTTTTCATCCATAGGATCAAAACCATCAATTAGTATGGGCAAGAAGCTGATGAAATGTTATCTTCCATAATATGAATTTACTTCTTGATCCAAAGTGAAAACAGAACTCTAAAAAAATACGTTTCACTGTTTTCTCTCTCTCTTATGTATGGAATATAACCTGCTAGCTGTGGTCCTGTCCCTTTGGTGCTTGAGGAATTCAGATTTTTCAAGTCCTTGATCTGCACCACAACCACTGGGCCTTCTACGGAAGGGAGCATGTGGGGAGATGTGGGAAGTCCCCCCCACAGTGTGATTGTGGGAACATCACTTGGCACTGTTTTTTGCAGAACCTGTTTGCTGCAGATGGTGCTGAGACATTTTCCTGGGCACTGCCTCTTGGAGTGTGCATGCATATGTGCACACCTTGTGTGTGTGTGTGTGTGTGTGTGTGTGTGTGTGTGTGTGAGCACATGTATGCACGTACACTGGGGATCTCATTTGCAAATGTAATCAAGCTGGCCATGGATCCCACCTTCTCCCTACATTATTTTTTGACCTGACTGACAGTGGTGCCCTCCATCATCTCTTTGAAGGCTTTCAGAGCAGAAAGGCGAACATCTTGGGTTGCCACAGACCGAAGTGACCGGGAACATTCACAGGTGCAGAATGTCACCCACCTGGCTCAGCTTGCTGCTGGAAGTTGAAATGGCAATAGGTTTAGATGAGAGTTTCAAGGATTATATTCACGGACTTGAATGCTGGTGTTCTGCCAAGTCCCTTTGGGGGCTGTAGAAGGATGCCCAGCTCCTTTGGTTGTGCCTACCCTGGCAGGCAGAGCAGGGCAACAGCTAAAGGCCAGCAGTTGTCCATGCTCTGTAATTCCTGCACGCTCCCAAGCACAGGGATTGCTGTGCTGATTGCCCTTCTTCCAAACAACACACAGACACGCTTCAGGGGAGAGCATGTGCCAGGGTCCATTCCCATCAGGCAATTGCAACTCAAACACCAGAGTCTGGGGGGTGGGGAAGGGAAAGAAGAGATGTGGTATGTAGAGCTGAGCCTGCTGTGCTGCCTGGCCTCAGGGCCAGAACATGCTCCCTGGTTATTTTACTCACTAGACATTTCCTGTGTGTCTCAATTCTCTGTCTATTCAAGAGCAAGAGAAGAACTTCTCCCCCTTTACAAAAAATAAGTGCCTTTTTAATGTGCTACAGGAATAGGTGCTATTTTAAGTATTCACCAGAGATGAAGCCAATATTTTTTCAGTCTGCTGGGAGAGTGGATCCATGGTAAGAAATCTTTGTCCTGAAATCCAGATTCTGTCTGAGTTTCAATCTGCAGAGGTCTCCAAGTATGTAGTTTGAATTTGCTGTTTAAGTCTGGCCCACTCTTGATAGCATTTGTGCAAAGCTGAAGCTTGAAATTGAACTGGACTGGAAGACGAGAAGGGTTCAACTTCATTGCTCTGCCTGTTGGGTTGCTTCCTCTCTGGGCAATGTAAAAAAAGTCAACAGTATTATTTTTCCTTTTCCATGGCCAGGGCCAAAGAATGCAGGAAAATTCGCCAAGGGTAGGAAAAAAAAATTGAGTTCTGCTATAGCTTCAGGGGTCCAGGATACTTGCCTTTCTCATCAGAGAGAGAGCAACCAGACTGATATACTATTTTCCATCAATCAAGTCAGCAAAGCCAGGCAGAGCACTTCCTTTGACATCAATGCAGTGGTGACAGTTGTAGAGTTAATGCATTCCTTCTTAATGGAATACCATAAATCTAGGTTCAATGCTGCCAAAATAATGGCTGTAGTTCTCACTGGCGAAGTCAGCTCTCTCCCTGCATTCCCATGGGCCTAAAACAGTTTGGATATAGAACTAATAGTATTATTTACTGGTATTAATAAGAATTTCTAAGGCAGTTTACAAGGACAGTTTACCTGTTCAAAGTGATCCTATTGCCTCTTGGTTGAGCACACATCTGCCTTTTAATAATGGCATCATATTTCATAGCCTCAGAAGAATTATATTTCTTGTTTGAAACCACAGGACAAAATCAGAAAGTTTATGTTTTTTTCCAGGAAGATGTTTAGATTGTGTCAGAGACTCCCTAAAGTAAACACATGTTCCTCAGGTTTAGTGTCTTATTTCTAAGGAAATATGTAAGACAGAATTCAAATGTGACAGTAGGGTATAGTGCTGATATAGGAGGGAAAAGTTCATTGATTAATTCCCTAGCTGTATTATATTTGGGTACTAATGAGGGAAAACCCCCAGGTATACCTGCTCAGGAAATAGTCAGATCAGAGTTAGAGATACATTGGAGGTTCAAATGAAAGTCAGAAGAGCTCTTTGCAGTCTCAGGGAACAGCTTTGCCAGTGGGGTGTGTAAGCAAGTAGCCTACAGAAGGAGGAAAAATGGATGCATGGTCTGCATCACAGGGAAAAGCCCTGACACCACAGTCAGCAGAGCAGCTACTGAGCATTTCCCTCACAGTATCTTGATCCTCTTTCTCCTCTCCCACAAGAATTTACTCAGCCCCCAAGGGGATGTTATTTGGGATTGTATAACTTGCTGGAGTTAAACAGCTTTATAGCACTATTCAGGCACAAGGCTTTACCTCTCACTTACAAGTTTATTTTACTCTGCAGGGATCATAAAGCAACTTTCAAATTACCAACCAGTATTGCTGGGGCACAGAAGAAACCATTGTGGTACAATGTCCACATGAGCATAGGATGTAAGTGTAGCAATGCTTTTAACCCCTCTCTGCATAGGAATCTAGGAACAGATGGTAAATACCCAAAGGATAGGTGGTGCTGAGGGGGAGGGAAGGAGGTGGACCGTGAGCCTTTTGGTTCAGGTAATCTGTATCTTGGTTCAGTGCACTTCCAAAGAGCAAGCATATGACCAGAGCTTCCTCAGAGGGCCCCCCCCAGTGAAAGCAACAACATCCCTGCCTTCCTACCCTCTGGAGGGGACCTCACCAACATACAAGAGCAATGCCCTAATGCTGCCCACCATCTAAAGGAAGTGAAAATTATTGCCCATATTTAACAGCAGTCTTTGGTGTTTGAGTTAAGCATCCACAAGTAGTCATACAAATTCTCAGCTTTGGTTGTTCTTGCAGACCTAGACACTCACTTACAAAGCAAATGTGCAGGATGCAAATAAAACATAAGCAGAAGGTAGCCTAGGGGGTCCAAGCCCTGAAGGCATATAACGCGTTGATTCAGTTTTTGGAAGGGATTTCTTGTTTATTAAACCAACCACTTGAAATTAATTGGAAAGTAAAGTCTTGATCTTGGCACATTTAAATCATAAATATTCAACTTCCATTTAGCTCCTAAATAAAGCCAACAGTGAAGGTCAGACTTGGAGAGGGATAACAGGGCTTGCATGCTCTCAGTCGGGTGGAAGCTGTTGGTGCTAGCTCAGCTCACAGGACACGAGTGGAGGAGGAGTGACACTGGCTCCAGTTGCAGACACTTTGGTCCGGATATGCGGAGGTTGGCCTTTGGTCCAGACCTATGAGGACATAACAGCAAAGAAGCAACCCACACGAGACTGCTCATGGTACTGTGCTGATGTGAGTGTTTGACTTCTGGGCCAGACAGGCTTGCATCTGTCCAACTCAGTGCATGGGCTCATGCAGACAGGCATGCACTAAATCTGATCCCAGGGCCATTCCCTGACAGAACCACAAAATAAACACATGCGCATTCGCTGCTTTCTAGACTATACCGGATGTTAATGAGCAGAATAATTTGTAGTGACTTGACTACTGCCTTTTTTTATTTTAGCTTATGGTTAATGTATGAAGGCATTTCTGATCATAACTATGCCAATAACCTATTGTCACATCAGCTATTGCTAACTGCATTTGCTCAAACAAAATATTGATGGAGTTCTTTTTTATTGCACGGAAAAAACCGAGTGGGCATGCTTTCAAGAATCACAGAGTACAGTATGTCTGCATTTAATTATGGAGTTGGAGCAATTAACACTTGGGCTCTGCTTTGTTCTGTATTCCATGGCTGGTTGTTGAGAAAATACAATTCTCAAAAGCTTGCCATTTATAATGTATTTAGCCTATTTTTAGTTAGCGTGAAGGGGTTTACCTACAATTGCTTAGGGCTGTGAAGGCTGGGCTAAGACTCAGGAGACCCTGATTCAATCCAAAGTGTTCTTTGTGACAATGGAAAAGTCTTAATTTGTGCTGATATCTCACTGGCCTGCTGGAGAATTATTCCTTGCTGTAAGGCAGGGAGTCCTTTAGCTGTAAAGTGCTCAAAATCTGGGCAACTTAAAAAACATCAGCGTTTTCTCAGATTTTATTATTAATGTATGTCACTAATAACAATTTACTTTGGACTTATTCACTGATAACTAGAGACCCTTAAACCAAAACATTACACAATGTGCAACATATATAGCTTTGCCTCTCTTTCATAAATTCTTTTAAACATCTAAGTCAAAATTATACATCTCAAGTATGTATCTTAGATTAAAACATATGTTTCAGACCCATTGAAAAAGTTACGATACTAAAGACCTCCTTTTTATTATTTCCCTCACAACTTCACCTTGCAACACTTTCTTAATTGCAAAACAATTTTGGCTTGAACTTCTGTGTCTCAGTCTGCTGTACTGTGACCTAAAGAACAGTACATACACATGCAGAAATTAACTGGTCCCTTAGGAGTACTCTTGTGCTGGAGAGTGAAGGAGGAGAAGGCAGATTTGCAAATAGCTATATTTTCTTTCACCAACTTAATTGCTTCTGTTTGGAACTTTTAAAATCTCACCTTACCATGCAGTCATTTTCAAAGTGAGCACAGCATGACTGACCCCAAAAAAAATCTGTTTGCTTTTTTATTATAATTTTGGTTGTGATATTTTATTAGTGGAGGCTGCAACACCTCAGAGGAGTAACAGTCGGCTGGTTGTGGCACTTCTGGCATTTCCTAGATTATACTCTGATTAACTCTGCTATATTAATAAAGACCTTTTAATAGGCTTTTGTGAGAGTAACTTCCTAGGGATTTCAGGAAAGCAAATGGAAAAACAAACTGCATCACACTGACGCTTCTCTGACTCATCAGAGTTGGACCTTTGGATCTCTAGTAGGTGAATTAATCAACTAATCAATAATAATACTAAGCCATCATCATTCTTGAAGATTAGTACTAGAAATATCTACCAGTTTTCATAATTATTTGCTGACAGAGGAACAGTGAAACTCAGGTTGGGGTTTTCATCATTTGTGGCTCTGAAAGTATCTTCCCATTCTCAAGTGCAAGTCTTTGCTAGACCACTGGAAATGAATGCCTTTTGTGGAAAAATGTCTATTTTAACAGCCCTGCAGTATTATTTTTCTTTCTATAATCCTTGATATTTCAGTTCAAACTAAAGGTTAAATTATGATAATGGTGGTACAAAACAGGTTAGTACAGTCAAAAGGGACTCTTTTTTGCAGCCATGCTCACAGCATTTCTTATCCAGCAGAGTGCATAAACTGCACACAGATTCCCACATGCACACAACCCTTTGCACAGTCCTTTGATCTTTGACAGGAATTTTCAGACACCCTTTGGAATGGGAGACACTCTTGTAGTCTGTTACAGTTGTGGGTATATTTTTGGTTTGGAGTAAGCAATCTAGTTAGAGGATGTTTTCTTATTCTTAAAATGATATGAAGTCCTCAGATGGAGATGAAAGTACACCATTGTAGCTTTGTACTTGTGGGAATGTTAGCCATTTATAATTGTCTGGAATAAAATAAAAATGGAAATACTGAGAACATGATGCATAGTAGACAATCACAGACCTGTAAGACATGTATTACTCATGAACACAGGATCAAACAGCTGCTTTTCCTGCCTTTCACAATGTGTTCCTGACATAAAATTAACTGTATTTATTGCACTAGTATCTCACTTGGTGCCTACTCCCCGCCTCTGTCTGTAATTTCTTCTGTTGAAATTCAAGGACTGCTCAGGGCATTTTGTCCTATAACATCTTGCCCTTCTTTTATAATCTCTGGGGGTCTAACTCTCTAGGAATTCCTACTTTTCTCCATGCCTATCTTCCAGCTGATAATGTGGTTTTTGTCTAGCTCTCTAAAACACACTTTTACTCCCAGCACAGGAGGCATGACACCCTGCCCAAGTTAAGGATTGCAGCATCAGGAAACAGAGTTTTCAAATTTTCACCTGATTCTTTTCATGGGCTCTTCAGAGCTTCCATGTACTAGAGCTGACCACAGCTGACTCCTCTTGGACTGAAAAGGGACAGAGCTAAAAGGCAGCAGAGAAACAAACCTCTGTTGCCTTCTCTGATTACAGCTGCAGAATGATTTTGAGAAATTGCTATTGAGAAATACATCAACATATTGTTGATGCCTTTGGCTTAGTGAGTGATGATCTAATTTCTGTTCAATTGACCAGCAGTCCATTCACGTTTGGATCAAAGTTTGAAACATAGCTTGTTTCTTGTTAGGGTGAGCTGGTCATTATAAATGTGAATCATAACAACCCTTAGTAAGGGATTAATCCTGCAAGATGATGAACTCTCTGTGAAGGAGGGCAGGTGCTCAGTGTACCACCTACCTTGTTCTTCACGTTACCAAGTCACACCATTTCTCTGAATCTGAACTGCCAAATTATTCATGAAGCCCTATCCTGTAAATACAGATATTCATACAGATAATTATATTGTACTGTTCACTGAGGAAGGAAAAATTAATTATACTCAATTCACACCTGCGTTATGGAGGACTTAGGTCAATCTAAACCCATTGCTAACTCAAAACTGTGGGAAATGGTCTTTCAATGATTTGTCTATTTTACTCTGATTTCTGTCACAGATCACCAGAATAAACCAAATGCCTCGGCCAGTCACAAATAGATCTATCCTACTTTTTTCTAAGAATAAAAAGCTGCTTTAATTTAATCAATAGTAGCAGTTGCATGAAACAAATGAGAAGATTACTGGAATTAGTTAAGATAATAAAAATACTCTGTGTCCCTCATTAAATATCTTAACAAGAGTAACTAAAATTGAAAGGAACAGTTGAAAGATCAGGGTCAACATCTGTTTAATTTTTTAGCTATTTTAATTCTAGTTCATGATTATTTTAGAAGCTATCCTAAAGAGTCAAAGGAGAAAGAGCAATGGGAAGAAGATAGAGTTCTTCAGGGGACAATTCATCAGTTGATTCAACATATGGTGTATGAGAAAAAAAGCAAATAGAATTCTCTTAGTCATAAGCTAATAATAAAGTCTCTAGCCACTGTCCAGGGTAGGGTCAGGCCTTCAGCACTTTGAATTTCTGACTGGTGGCATGTTACAAGAAATCCAGTGCCCATGAAGAACAGGTTGCTGTCTCTGGTGAAAGTGACACTGACAAGCGCCACTCACAGTATCCCAAAAGTTCCCATTTTGTCATTCAGTGTCCCCAGGTTCACAGCACCTTAGCTCAGCATGTAGCTAAGGGACTTCCATGACAAAGAATAGCTGATGAAGCCCTTGTGCAGTCCACAGAGGCATAGATGGGGAACCTTTCAGAGGATCAGTCATTTTTCTTGCGGACTAAGAACAGCTTGCTTTCTTTACCCCATAACCAGTCCAAGGTCATTTGGCTTACATCAGTGCACAGTAAAAAAGCATTAAGAGACATTAAATGACCTCTTCCTTATGGCCAGACCAAAAAGAAGAAGGTAAACTCTTCTGCCTTCTCCTTAGTTTAGATGTTGCCTGGGGCTTGAGATCTCTGAAGTCAAAGATGAAAAATGGAGCACACTAAAAAGGATGAGTTCCTTCTCATCTTTTTTCTCTGAGGACTCCTCAGGCTTTTCTTCACTACATAAAGTAGAGCAATCCTTTTTGCATTACCGATTTTGCTAATAAAAACCAAAATCAGACAATAAAAGCACACTTTCTCCTGATGCTCTGTTTTCTCATTCTTTCCCTCTCCCTGGCCCCACCTGTACTAACACAGTCACACTTTCAGTAGCCCTTACTGGCACCAATGCAAGCTTTCAGATTTTATTAAGAAGGCTAAATCAGGAGTTTATAATAGTCCTTTTATACTTTTAATGTTGCCCATTTTACTGCTGCTTTAACATTCACTGCCCAGACCTGGCTTGTATTCCATGTTCCCAGATCTGAACAACAGAACACCCCTATTAATTTAACCATGTCCTTTCTATTCCTACATTTCTTAAGTAGTACAGCTGTGATTTGTCTTAATTTCCCTAAGGTCCTTAAACATCTTTCACATCCATACCTGCAGTCACTGCCAAGGTAAAAAGTCAAAGGGGAGTCTACAGTTCCCTGTGCCTTTGAGAAATCTGCAGTCATACATTGACTTTGCATTGTCAGTTGGGAAAACATGTCCTGTAGAAAAAGGGAATAGCTGTTGGGTGCATTTAATGCTTTGACAAGCCCAAAACAAGGCTCACCCAATTATACTGGTGCTTGAAGGAGGGCCGTGGTTTTTCATACTTAACTTTCACCAAAGAACAGGGTTTGATTGTTTTCCTTCCTGATTTTGGTATCTGATTTCAAACTGTAGGCCATGCAAGGACCAACCTTCTTTCGTGCACCCATCTCTCAGGTTTGGATACCATTCAGCAGCCTGGTGAAGATGTCAGAGACAAGGAGATGGGGAGGAAGAACAACAGAAAATCTTGTTCATGTCAGCTGTGCTTTGGTGATGATCTCTAAGATCCTTCTTTGTGTGGTTGATTATGGGACCAGATTTCAAAAAATATTTAAGGCCTCTAAAACCAGAAGTGGCTGGGATATTTTGCAGAGCTAGCTTGTTACTGAACTGTAACCAGTAGTACAGCTAGTGTCTTCAAGTCAAACAGGAATTCAGGCCAAAAGTGATATTCAGAAAGCCCCTGTTCCGACACTGTTCCCTGAAGTGCCTAAATTTGCACTGGGGCTGCCATGGCTCTTTCTTCTTCTAAATTCTAGAGAATTTAACTCTAGCTGTCTACCTGCGTTTGCTGATATTCACAACCTCAGATAACTTGCCTGTCTGGACTAAAATGCCTGAAACAAATAACAAATATCGATCGAGTTTGGGATGCATGCCACTTCTTAGGCACACTGTTGCTTAAGATGGGTCAAAGATTCATCATGCTCTTTGTGAAGTTAGAAACCTCAGAGACAAAGACATCTGCACAGCACTGCTGCTGAATGGAGTTTGTTCTTGCTCCGGGGTTATGCACCAAGGTACCTCTTCACCCTCAACACACTAATGAAAAAAAAAATAGTGTGGTACAGTGTGACCTCCCTGCAAGCAAAAACCAAGCACCATCATGTACCTAAATGACAATACGTTAAGATCATTATCGTATTTAATATAGTCAAACTTATCATTAATCAGTAAAACCAGCAGCAGCATTATGTTCTTCCTTAGGTGACAGATTTGTCAATAGAATAAAAAAGCTTTTCTATTGAGACATGGTGACGTAAATACAGGCACCTTAATGGAATATCAAAAATAACAATAGTCAGGAGATATCTTTTACCAATAAAGAAGAAAAAAGCTCAGGTATCGACTAATTTGCTGTAAATCTGTCTTTTGCTTTTTAATCAATTGTTAACAATCAAAGGCCACCTGGCTTAATTGAGGCTAATTTTCAGGAAGCCTGATCTGGCATTCCTTGTGCACTGCTTGGTTGATGTGAATGTTGGAACAGAAAAACCATAGCATTAGTAAAGGAATGAAGAAAACCTGTCATGAAAGTATTTTTTAAACATCCATAAAACCATTTTTTTTTCCCATTGGCAAATGCAAAATATGACTGTTGGTGATCATTCAACAAACTAGCAAGAAAATAATGTTTTTCTTCTCCTAAAGACTTTCAAAGAATGCATGGACATGTACAAAATCATAGCTGTATTTATTTTTTAAAGCTGAATGGCATCAGGCTAGAGAAGGCAATGGCCTTCTACAACCACCATCATAAAGATATCTTCTGGCATATGGGTCATAGAAAGATTTTAGAAGATTCCAGTCTAATAGGATAAACAAATATCCTAGACAAACACACTTCCTCCTTGGTACTGGGAAATGTGGAAGGCTAATTAGAGCCCTGGCAACTCTCTCTCTTCTCTGCAGGAAGATCTCCTTCTGTTTGAACTCTTTACCTGGCTCCATCTTCCTTGCAGAAGCAGACAAACAGTTCCAACACTTCCTTCTGATAGGACATGACGCCATTTACAAGGGTTGAAGGTTTTGGGGGCCTGGGCTTGGGGTCGTAGCAATGGTCTGACTGCACTCTGCTGATGGATAAAGCCTATGTTTTACATTCTGCCTGAGTAATTGTAATAAATATTGATAGGTGTGCTCTGTTACTAATTTATTTCAGGCAGACCATGTCTCTGAAGCTGTGGAATGACCTTGACAGAGCAAGCAGTGCTTACCAGGCATAAGTATCTCTGCTGAGGCCATGGCAAAGGCCAGGGGATCCTGTCAACACAGCTGAAAGATACTGCTACTCAACAGGAGCTTCCTTGGTGCTACAGAAAGGTGAGATATTGCTTAAAGGCAGAAATTTAAAAGTATTCAGTATATTTCAGGATATCTCTGAAACAAGGTTGTTGAAAGATGAAATAGTACTGGGGCATTAGAACTGTAAAATTAGGCATTTCATTCCTTTACAGGGAGAGGATGTGTCATTCCTAGCCTGGTCTTTTTCCTGAGGTCTGATCCTTAGATCGGGGTTTACCACCAAGGTGTCTGGGGCCATGCTGTCCATGCAGGTGCAGTGCTGTGCTTACGTGCTGTGCCACAGAGAGATCCTGTCTCTGTAGGCACTGGAGAACCCTGGCTGGTCTCATCTTTTTATAAGATTAAGGCTTTAATCTCAATTTCAATTATCTCCATAAAATTGTATGCAAATATTTTCCTAGCTCACCCATTATGAAGGGGATTGCCCTCTGGGTGGTTGCCATTCAGCTTGGCTGCCTTTACTATAGACTTTACTGGTTGGCATCAGAGTTGTTTTTCATGTACAGAATCATCTGCAGTTGTAGCACCATTTTTTTGCCCAACTTTTCCAGGTATTTTTGCATTTCAGTGGTAGCAATCTATTTGTAGCACTTGGTTCACTGAATTCTCGGAGTACCTACATAGCTCATTTACTCATACCATCACTGAACCTGAGCTGAAACTCAGGAACATATTTCCTCCTCCTCTGCTCCAAAGTGGAAACACATTGAAAACAGTCTTTCAAGCCCCTAGTTGTTTCTCTGTTGATTAATATTTGACCATGAAATTAGCTCAGTTGATTAGAAGATGGTGCTAATAACACCGAGGTCATGGGTTCACACAGGTTGGATCCCTGGATGGACTACTCAGTTAAGAGCTGAACTTCCTGATCCTTGTGGGTCTTTTCCAAGCTAGAATATTCTGTGATTCTGAATATAGTGAGGGTTTTGGTTTTTCTGTTCTAGCTGACAAGATCAGCCCCTCTGTCTTGAAGTACAGTACTCATAACTCATACACCATCTCCCCAAACTGACTGTTAATTTAAACAGGCAAAATGATCATGCTTTACATTACGGTTCTATTTGTGAGCAACCGATAAAGGACTAATAAATTTTTAATAGATGTTGTAATAATTTGTTAATTGAATATTATAGAGTACAACAGACTAACTGGCTTCAAATAACCATAGCATAAAACTGTTGTTATTCTTTCTACTAACATCCTTCGCAGGCATACTCAATTTAAGCCATAATACATGACCCTGGCGGCAGTGGTACGTCTACCTATGTAGCTACACCACTATGTGCTTCAAATATGGAATTTTGCAACCCCAAATGTCTTAAAACAACAACACACACACAGAAAAATCAAACACAAAAAATCAAAATGTTGTAGAGTTTCATGAAAGCCTTCCCCCATATCTTGTAGGTCAGCTTCTTGATGGTAATGAGACATTTTGAAAATGGACAACTTGTGGCTTCTCATACCAAATATAACAAGTGCATTTTCTGTGTCTCAGAGTCTTTGCAACTCCTAAGTGTTTCTCTGAGGTACATGTCACTCTTTTAGTGACAAGCTTCTGAATGCTGCAGAAAATCACGTCAGCTGCACCCTCTTTATCTGCTAGACTTTTAAGTGTCTAAACATAAAAACATACACATAAAAAATAAAATAGTAATGTCAACAAATATCTCATTCCTCTCCAACTTTTCACCCATATCAGCTTTACTATAGAAATGAATGTCTGGAACTTCTGCATGACTGTCAAGGGAAACCAAGTTGGCAATGGGTCAGAACAATATATTTACTGAATAGAACCTATACCAATGGACATCTGATCACACAAAAGTCTTGTATATTCCAGCCCCAATGCACTGTATCAGAGATACTTCTGCTGCTTTGTATTTCCCCTGTCTGGTTTTTTGTCATGCAGCCCCATTTCACCCTAACAGTGCAAATGAGCAATAAAATATTGAAAAATCTTATCTGCACTTTTTCACCTTTGAGAAAGAGCTGGGGATAAATTCTGATCCTCACTGCAAGTAGCAACTATCTCCACTTAAGCCAGCATGGTGCCACTACTTTCATGGATATAAGAATGGGATGATTTTGTTCTGAAGCATTAATCAACAGAACCTCTGTTCTGGAAAATAATCCACTGCTGATAAACAATAACTAGCCCTCACTATTGCAGATTTCCAGCAAGAATTAGGCTGATCCTGCTATTGAAGTGGTTCATTAAAAGTGACAGTGATGCTGGGACACTGGGGCAATCATGGTAGTGTTCTGCAAAAACACCTCCGAGGGCACCTCAGCATGCCCACTCCAGCATAACCAGTGGAAGGTTTTTTCTATGATGAAAAAAGACAACTGCTGCATTTTCAGTCCCTTCCAATAATGTGCTTCATTCTAATCAGGAGAAGTTTATACTAAACAAATGCTCACTTTCTTCACTTCCCTTTTCACATCAGTCACTGTCAGCTTGATATAGAAAATATGGCTGTTAATAGCTTGCAGTGGAGCAAACATTTGCATAACTGTTACCTCAGAGCCCATAACTCCGAGCTAATTGGCTGATGGTGATTAAAATGATTAAGTGACTGTAATTTATATGATTAACCAATTAAGCCATTCTCCTGTGATTGGCCCAGGGTAGGGTCTGGGATGTGAGCTTGTTTCCCAGCATGCATGCCGGCAGTGCACAATATTAAATAGTCTTTTAAATACTTGCTGTTGTTCCTGCCAACAGCACTCAAGGTGCTTTAAAGGTATTTTAATTACTCCATATCATTTGTGTAGCACAGAGAGTCATAAGTTGAAGGCAACCTATGAATTATTAACAAAATAAATCTAGCACTGGCTAGGATAACACAGAATTACCGAAGGCAGTAAATAGGACAGTGAATTTGATCATCCAGAACTGATGGATGACTGACTGGTGTAAATACAGGCAATATTACTGCCTTGAACAGGAGTTACGCTGATTTATCCCAGCATGACATCCAGATTTTGATCCTTGGAAACTGAAAGTTCACCAGCAGGTCTGAAAAAAAAGGTAGACAAAATTAATTGCAAATCCTTTTAGGTAAAAGAAGCAACTGACTTGGTTAATTTGTAACCAATTCCATTAGGGGTGCATTTGCCAAGGGAGTGAATGTTGTTTGAGTGAGCTCTGACTCTTGAAAGAACAAGGCAGGTGGGCAGGAAGCAATAATTAAGCATTTTCTCTGCTAATCTCCTGCTAGGTACGCTGAAGGGAAATCTTGCTGTGGTTTCATCCCCCTCTTTCCTTCCCCCTACCACCTTCCTGTAGGCTGCTGTTAAAAAACAAGGGACTGCTCCATTTCCAGTTTTTTCCCCTCTCACCTCCTACCAGCAGACAGTTTAATTCCATGCTTCCTGAGGCTAAACACATCACCTTCATTCACATTACTTTCAATTTCAGCTGCTGTGTGTCCTGAAACTTTAAATCAGTTGCCAGTTAGCATGGACTCTCAGTTCTGATTCTACAGCATAGTACTCTTTTAAGGGATGAGAGCAATGTGCTTTTCTTTTCAACTTACCTGTGATTTGCTTTGTGTTTTCTGATCTTTCTTGACTGATAATTAAATGTCAACACAATGTAGAGGACTAGTATTTTACTGTCCTGTGGGTTAACTACTTCTGTGTGCAGTTCTGTCCAAAACAGTGGCCTTGGCAAAAAGGAAAATATTGCACTTAACTGTATGAAGCATCTTCGTGTTGCTGACTGGGTATTCCCAGTGCTTCAGAGGATGGTGTCTTAGGGCATGGTATTGAATTCTTAGGGTAACCAAGGTTTGAAAAGTCAGTTGTTCCATGGAGGATATGAAAATCTGAACAACCTCTTTTGGTCTAAGTGATTTGGTTAAAATGGTTTGTGAGGGATCCTGTAGCATCAGGATGTCTGTTTCACAGCACCCTGCAAAAAAATTAAATACATTGCCAATACTCCCATGCTAAGCCTATAGTCGTCAGCCTATGGTGCAAAGCCAGAAATTCATCCTCTGGCTTTTTGTCTATTGGATGACATTTTCTCCATATAACTCACAGAAAGTTCCAAGCAGTGCTTTGGGGGTGTCTGTGAAACAGCTCATGAAGCTTCAGTCCTGAAGTCTGTGGACATGTGTACCTGTCTGTCTATCAGATTACTGATATGCCAGAAACATTTTAGACTTAACCCTGAGAAGAGTCATGAAAACTTCAGCTCCCACCAAAGTAAAAGCTAAGTAAACTTAACCAAAAACGAGAGCAGTAGTTAAAGCTAAGGCTGGGGGACAAAAGACACTGTGTGTGACCTTGGCCCATCACCTCACCCCTCCCTGTTGTCAGAGCGAGGTATTGCTCTTTCATCACTCCTAGCAAAGCTTGAGGACAAGGCCATTAATATACATAATGCACTCACACAGTAACAAGATGACGTCCATGGAAAAGCTTATAAATAAACATAAATAAGGACCTGATGAGTAAAAGGCTGGGTCCTGCCCAGGCTTCAGTGAGACTTATAAAGGCCACACAGAAAATGCATCTTAAAATAGACTATTTGAAGGTCGTAGCCTCCTGCCCTTACCTGTCAAGACCTGAGTGGAGGCTTTGCCTGTGAAGTGATGGCAGTGCTGATGACATCAGCACTCTCCATGCAGGTTTTGGCAGGTGTTAGCCATTTGTTTCACCTTTGCTACTGTTTACCCAGGAATTTCTTCAGAGTCATGACTTGTCATGTGCTTTCATGGCAACCACCATTTAGTTGTATGAAAAAACACATTTCTGCTGAAGATCTGCTGCCAGGATATCAGAACTTGAGAAAAGGCAGAGACTCTAACTGATTCTTTTGACAGGTTATAAAATATTAAAAGAGGGTAAAGTTTTAAAACTCATTTTTACATATTTCTCTACAGCCAAGTGCTGCTGGCCTAAGGGATCAATGAATGAAATATTACATAGAAATGCTGAATTCATGTTATCCTTGATAATCTATATTTCAAAAATGAGACTGAGCTCTTAAATGACCCACACATGGATTTGATCTGCTCCTCCCTTTTAACTTGCTCTTCAGTAGCCTGGCTTTAAAAAAATTAACTGTTTCAGTAATGTGGGAGTCCTTTCATTCCTACAGTCTTCTGATTAGTTCCAATAAAACTGAATAGTAATAAAGTTAAAATCCATTAGTGGCTACAAGACACACAACAGAAGCTGTTCTGGTATTTAAAAAAAATGCAAAGCCATTATAGCCTCCTGTGCAACTTTGAATTTAGCACAATTATTTTTCACTTTTTGCTTTCTTGCTTTGTTGTTGTTGTTGTTGTTATTTCAAACCTCAGCAGCATGAGGGTAATTTCCTCATGTAACACTATAAAAACTATTCTTTCAGAGTACTGCAGTAGTGGCTCGACATGACTGAGAATAAACCTTAAAAAAGACCAAGCCACCTTAATAAGAATTATACTGATTTGGAATATTTAAGACTTCACCTACATGTAAAGAGATATGAAAGAAGAGGATCTGTAGAGGCAATTTTTTCTACTGAAGACCCAATGTCCACATTGTCTGTGTCAGGGCTGGGGGGGCAACTTGAAGAGTTTTCAGACCAGCACAGGTAGGTTTCCCTGAGTTACTGGAGCACTCTGTGCTCTCCCAAGGAAGATCTTGTAGTTCAGTTTTATCCAAAACAGTCCAGATCTTGCTATGAGGCAACATCCCTGTGCAGGTCCAACAGGCTGTGCAGGAGCTCAACCTTGCATCTAATGCTGCTGCACAAAATGGTGGAAACACACCCTTTCAGCTCCTGGTTCCTCGTGGTGCTTCCTAAAGATCAAATTCCAAATCTCATCAGAAATGCAGTGCATCTCTGAGGGTTGTTTTGGCCCAATGTGGTGTTTGCACCAGCTCCACTCCCTAAGGCAGTTGAGCAATTCCAGAGCCCCAGCACTCAGAGGCAGGGTCAGGTCCCCCCCAAAATGCTTTTTTTAAAAAGAAACTATGTGGGGGAATCTCCCCTTTTCTGGGCTAGTCCCCAGGAAAGATGCCCAGCCCAAGGGGCCCAAAATCCAACTCTCCCTCTTTGCTGGGCAGCCAGCAGGGCTACAGGGAACATTTCCTTGGACTTTTAGCACCCCCAGCTGAGGAGGAAACAAGCCCTGGCTTTATCTTTCCCTGGTTAAATACCTTAACCACTAAACACCTACACAAAAGGACAGGCAACCCCAAAACCTCCACCAGCAGCTAGGTTTTAAAAGGATAGATTAACACCGTGCATAGATGAGGGAAAAACCTCCAGCAAGTGGAGGTTGGATCAGAGGGTTTCCTCACAGGAAAAACAGTAGACTTTCTCCTCCTGAGGAATAATTGGGGGCCTGGCAGGTGTGCCTGGTGCTTAAAATAAAATAAAAAATTCCATGACTGCACTTTTCAGTGAAGTCCTCTTTTCCTGGATGAAAATCAATTAACTCTTCACTGTGCCTTGAGGCTAACAGACAGGAAAGAGATTAACAACAGGAAAGGAGACTTCAGCTTTATTGTACAGCAGCGTAGGGCTCCCCATGCTTGATCCACTCCATGAGTGCTCTAATCCAGGGTCCTGTCTCAGCCGTGAAAGTCCAAGGCATTTAAACACATGCTTAACTTCAGGCATGGGAAGATTTTCAACAGCCTGGTGGAAGTCTGGCATTTGCCTCTCCTCCTCCCCCAGTTTTGGATGGGAGTTACACACCTAATTGTTTTCTACCCCTTTGAACATTTCCACTCAACATGCTCTCCTAGGGACTGAAGAACTGCTGAGCTGGGGCCTTCTGGAATAACTGCTCTGTTAGGGAAGCTGCTCGTTAGCCCTCTGTCGTCTAGTGGCTGGGTTTTGTCCTGGGGCATGGGGGTTTATTTGCAAGCTAGGAAAAAAATCTTTTTTTCAATTCAATTTAGGATGATGCCAGCCATTCTAGCTAAACAGTTGTTCCTTTTTCAGTCAATTTAGTACCTGGCTAAAACAAGCATCTGTGTCACAATGGCTAGGCTCTGTTAAAAAAAAATTGAAATAAAAAGTTTAGTTAGCCTTTAATTATATTGACTGCCTTTCATTTTTCAATTAGGATCGAGAGTAACCAAAAGTGCATGTTCTATCTTTACACTAGACCTGATGCTGTATCTTGTTATGAGCTGTTAAATTCATCTTCTTAATGCAAATCCGCTCAAAATAAGAAGCATTTACATACTCCTTATCATTCCTAGCCATTTCCAAGCCCTCCGATATCTGTTATGTCATCTTTGAGACAGAAAAACAAAAGAATTCTGGCAAGATTTATACCATGCTATTATAATAGTCCCTGGATTAGTCCCTGTTCTTTTTTTTTTCTTTTTCTTTTTGCTATTTCAGATGGTGCTAACAGGTGATTGCAGAACAGCTATAGTGAGATCAGAACCAGATATGATTAGATAGTTCTCACACACTCATTAATTTATAATTATGTTTTGAGACATGACAGATAGGTAATTTTTAACAATAAGATATTGTTCTTATTGACCTGTGTGCCTGAAATGTCGATGGTCTGCATCTGAATGTAAAAAAATACATTAGGACTGAAAAGATGGTATTTTAATTAGCAGTTTCAAAAATTTGGCAAACCTAGGAAAAAGGGATTTTTCTCATAGAAGTTTTCTACTGAAGACTCTTCTTTATCACACTAAAAAAGCAGAACTGAAAACTTGCACTTCAAAAAACAATTAAACAAGAACATTGCAAAGGTGCCTTCTGGGTTGAAATGCTTTCATTTTTCTTTTCTCTCCCTAACTGGTCCATGTATTTGACCTTACACCAGGATATCCCTCTGAGGTATGATGGCACATTTTGAGACTCCTTGCTTCACTATATTACAAGCAAAACTGGTGAATCAACATTGAAAGGAAGGAATTCAGGTTATGAATAGCAGGTCTGCATAGACACATTTGGGGTTTGAAAGGAAAATTTACAGGTTTTTTGTGTTTGAGTGTTTTGAAGGAAGGAGTGTGTTGAAGGAAGAACTACTTTCTCTGTGGCAACTCTTTAAAGATTTAGTTTTTATAACATGCACCACTTTCCTATGTAGAAATACATTTAAATTTTGCCTATTTTTTTTCTTTTTTAATAGAGTATCCAGTGCTGTTCTGCTTTGTGTGCCCCACAGATTTCTAGTCTTAAGCACTGAGTTGCTTTATATTAATTTGGATTTTTCCCCCACACATTACTCATACCACCTCGAACCTTTCAAGTTTTGGTTGATTCAATCAATTTTCTTTACTTTCAGCAAACAGACTTCTTATTCCTGCTTATTTCAAACCCCTCTCTCCTCTGTGTAATTCTCTTCTCTCAGGGCACACCCACACCCACACCATCCTCTTTCTCTTCTTGTGTCTCTCTGCTGCTCCATTCATGATTTAATTCTTTAGAAACTATTGCTGAGTGCATTTTCCTGTAAGTTTGTCTAATGGCCTAAATGGGGCCATTTCTCAGTTTCTTGGTGGTATATGAAAACATAAAGCCACGGGCATTTTATTATGCTGCAAAATTGGGTCGAATGCACCTTCTGAAAAAGCCAGCCTCTATCAAAAATAGGATGCTTAGCCAAACACCTCTGTGTTAGTTTAACTATTTCTTCCTTCTTTAAGAAATACTAGACCTCAATCTCTATAATTGCCTGTAACAACTGTAAGAGAGGATTCAGGTGGTTTCCCACTCTGCAACTGGCATTTTATGGGATGTTTAGCAGGCAAAACACCTCATTGAAAAGGCAAATATACCTTCTTGGTATGCACAAGAAAATTCAAACCCTGATATCATCTTATGTGAAACCTGTTTTACAACCACCACTACTGAGCTGATTGCATATCTCTTTTGTGGTTCCCTTCCTCTTAATAGAGATGGGATACAGGCTTAACTAATGAGAAAATATAATCTATTAAGACAAAATAATTTATTGGCATAAATCAAGAGAACACTGGTGGTACTGGAACAGTGGTGGTTTGAGCAACTGGAATGGCGAGGATGCATCCTCAGCTGTGCTGGAGGAATCTGCAGATCTGTATGAGTAACACAAGTGCCTAAGTTCTGCCCTTTCTGCTTCATCTGGACATCACCTGTCTCTTCCTTTTCACTTGCAAGGCATGTAATTTATACAAGATATTGCTTAGCTTTACAGTATTTTCTCATTCAAGAGAAAGGTTATATTCAAAATAGTGGTGTGAGTACAAAGGGAAGCGCTCAGCGAATTAAAGTAAGTGGAAAGTAGCAGGGGAGGAAAACAAATACTTGGCATGTTTCATAAGCTCTGGACAGGCAAAGGGACAAGGTACAAACTTCCAGGCAAAATAACATTAAACGTCATCAATCTTTGAGCTGGAAATAGGGAAGGACAAGAGATAGAATATCCAAAATTAGACCATCTCAGTAGCACAATGTGGTGGTAGCGCTAGACTTGGCTCCTAATTTGATTGCACAGTTGCATTTACCTGCTCAGAAAAGGCTTTTCCCTAAGCTCTTGGGAAATTTCCTCCTAAATGAGCATCCATGTCTTAACTAATATTACAGATGTGCTACTCTTTACATGATTTTTAAATGATCACTGGTAAACTTTGAATTTTCGGGCCACACCAAAGAGAAATAGAAATAATGTTGTAAAACCCTTTATAATCAACTTGCCCCTAAATGTTTATACAGTATACCAGGTTAATTAACCTTATTCAAAAAGCCTGTAACATGGGGGGATGTATAAATGCAGATCCTTTATAAATGCAGATCTTCCTGCTCTGAAATTGGAGCTGCCCATGATCTTTATAGCTGTTTCCTGTGCTGTGGGAGACTTGGGCCTGAGATCAGCTCAGCCAGCCTGGATGGTTCAGAGTTTACATCTGTATTGTGAGCTCTTAAATACACAGCTAATAGAATAGAACAGAATAATGAGATGATGTTACACCTTAGTGCTGGGGGGGTTTTGCTGGCATTTACTACCTAGAACAAGAGAGGCCAGAAATTGCTCTCCTCTCTCCAGGTCTCTTATAACCTTTGATTGCATGGGCTACTCTGTGGCAGGTGAAGATCAATTAACCTGCCACAACTAAATGGTCAGAGAAGAGCTCCCTGAAGAATAATGGAAAAAATAATTTCTCAGAGACTTGCAGCATGTTATAAAAACAGCAATACCACCACTATGACCAGTCTACACTTCATTAAGGAAGTGAGTCAGGATTAATATCTGAAAGGCAATCTCTGCAGTGTCTATTCCAGCAATTATTTGTATATGCATACACATAGGAGATGGAGCAGAAATAGTGGAGAAATGGCACACAATGCCTTTTTGCTTCCCTAGCAATGTCACACTTGAAATATGAAGCACTCTGAGCTGATGACTTCCTTGTGCTGCTTATACATTATCCTGCCTGGGCAACAACCAAGTTCTGTGCAAGAGTACTTCATTATTTTAATTAAGCTTATTGCAAGAGTAATCATCATTGCCATCAGTATCAATCACCAGTAATATTTCCAGTGATGTCTGTAAGTGATGAAGGTCCTAACTGACAATAAATAATAATGTTCCTGGCTTGAGTTGGCACTTCATTGGACTTTGCTGGGTTGCTTTAAGTGCTCCAGGCTCACTACAAAAAGAACTATTTATCTATGACAAAAGCCAGATCTAAATCATACTTGTTTTGACTTCCCAAATGGATATGTTCATAATGTCGGTAAAATTTATCCTTTTGATTATGGCAGATACCAAGTTTGAAACACATTTTGAAAGAAATTAGAAAGGTCTCAATACTCTGCTGCAGACATACTTTCCCATATATTCTTAATTAGTATTAATTTAAGTAAGTTCTTTATTTTATTGGAAGAAAACAGCATAACATTGTTTGATTACAAAAATGCTTTTGCCATTAGTAAGGAAAGTCTGAAGGGACATCTTTGCATTCACATCTAAATGATCCCATGGTGTCAAGATCTGACTGAAAGGTATTACTTACATATTTAGACCAAAATATCAGTGCACTTGCTTAGTCCTGTCATTATGCCACTCCAGATTAAAAACTCTGCTTGTTTTGGTTTGTGCTGCAATTTTTCTTAGCTAGACAAAGACATTTCTGGCAGTTTAGAAATGGTTTTCCTATTTTTATTTCTTTGTGTGCTTGTTAATGCTCTGAGAATGTTCATTTGGGGTTCAGCAAGAAGATATATGTACAATTGTTCTGGAAACATAGAACTTAAAATATGAACATAATATTTCCAAGAAGTTTTGAAGTATTAATATAATGAACAGTAATCCTAAATTATCTTTTTATTATCGCTCATTAAAAAAAGCAAAATCCAGGACTATTCACAAACAGTCATCCACCTCAGCAATAGCCAGGCTCAGCTGTAAGATCAATAGCTGAGCTAACAGTCCACTCTTCCTTTTTCTCTCTGTCCTTCTTTCACCTCTCTCTGTTCCCTACGAAAGGCAGGCACTGAGCAGATGTTGCTGGGATGTTTGATGGGTGACAGCAGAGAGGACCACTTATTGCAGCAAACATTAGGCAAGACTGACATTTCCCAAGCCAGATGTTCAGGAAACAGAAAATTTTATATTTTGTACTTATTGATAGGCAGCACAATATAAAAACTCGCTCTGATGGCACAAAACAGCAAAAAAATACAGCACATGGCAAATTGCAATACATACCTCAGACTGTGTGTGGGATGTAAGTACTCAATAAGCTCCAAAATAAAACATGTTAGAAACAGTCATTCACAGGATTATCCTGTATAGCCCTTCAAGCAGGGAGCACAGCCACGCCCCAGGGCTCCTCTGGAGCTGCAGGACTGTCAAACAGCTCAGCTCTCCTCTCTCAGCAGGGAAGAGGTGGGTCTGAGGGAGATTCCTGCTTCCTGCTCAGTTCTGGCTCTCCCCAGACAGGCACAGAAAGAAAAGGAGTGCACAGGACGGCCTGAGGGGCCTCTCCATCATAGTGGTATGAATTTAGTTTTAATGGTCTGTATTAGAAGAAGCTGAAGATTTCACTGATTTTCAGTGTTCTCCACGGTAAGTAGTTCAGGCAACAGAGTTTTATATCCAAAGCATCACAAAGAAAGACTTCCAAAAGTGGACAGCAGAGAAACTAGAGACAGAGTAATGGTACAGTTCTTCTGGATGAAGCAATTCCTTCTTTTTCCATCACACATGGTGTAAAGGAATATGTTTGCATGAAGCACTGACAACACTGAAGAACATTTCTCCATTTCTTTCTTTTCATGCATGCTGCCATTTTCCATGTCAAATTTTCTAGTGCCAGTAATTTATCTAATGCCAGTATGGTTAGTTTAGGAAACACATTCCAGTTTGCATGTCTGTCTGTCTGTCTGTCTATCTATCTATCTATCTATCTATCTATCTATCTATCTATCTATCTATCTATCTATCTATCTATCTGCCTACCTACATACCTGCCCATATTTCTCTTCTTACTAAGTCATTCCAAAATCCAGTCTAAAAAGGATCACTGTTTCTCACTTTCAAGGGGCTGAACCAACAAAGTATTTTCCTGAGGTAAGGCAATTTGGCACTTTTGTGTCCCTCTTTGTGGCTATTTGCTGCTGAAAAGATGCAGCCTGGTCCATGCTGGGTGCTTATGGAAAAGAAACCCCTCAGAGGCAAATCTCCTGTCTTGCATCAGGAGCTCATGACACCCTCTGTTTTCTGAACATAAATGCAATGCAATTTTGCTCTGAGAGTCTGGCAGTTCCTGGCCAATCCATCCTTCTGAGAGCTGTGGACACAGAAACAGAAACAGAAACATTATTGTTTTGAAGACTTGATCAGTGCATGAAGCTATCATTGCTTCTCTGAATGAGAGTTGCTCTTTGTATTTTTTCCACCTCAGGGCTGCATCCCACGTTCACAAAGATGTCTCACTTCCCCAGTTTCATCTCTTTACAGGTGTTAGATATGCCACATAACCCTTCCTATAGATCATGTTACAGTGAGTCATATTCCTGGTGCTTTGGGCTCTTTTTAAAATTACATTTTACACATCAGTAAACTTGTAATGTAGGAACAGCTTTCTTAGTGTTATTTATATCCCCATGTAGCAAAAGGATTTGTCAGAGAGTAATATGAATGTTATTTATCTGACAGCTGAGCTTTATTGGCTGCTACATTTCATATCCCTCAGTACTTTTTGGCAGAGGAGTAAATAACAGTGCTGTTAACCTCTAACTCCAGTATAAAAATAGGCATTTATTAAGGAGTAAATATTACTTTAATTATTATTGTCCTAATTTCCTTTCTCTGTAAAAAAAAAAAAAAAAATTAGATCGCTTTGTAGATCTAAAAAATATCCAAATTTTTTTTAAGTTGTAGACAGTTATCTGGCCACTTGCTCTGGATAGTTTCTGGTACCTTCAGCAGTAATTAATGAACATATAATGCTTCAGCCACCTGATTGGATAAAATTAAAATAAGCATATGAAAATAGTAAGTTAAACCAAGGTGTCCAGGGCTACACTGGCATCTGTCTGTGCCACATCAGTGGCTGCTTTCTGTGACCTGTTCTAACCTCAGATAAACACCAAGCAGACCTATGAAGAGACCAGACCTATCATTGTTTCAACAGCAGAAGTCCCAGACAGTGGCAAGGGGAAATTAATTAAGTATTAAACCCTCAGCCCTTTCAGCAAGAATTAAAAAGCGCACAACACTCACATCCTCAGAAGATTTTTACTTCAAGCTTCCTTTGGTTTTGAAAATCAATAGATGTGATATATGTAAATATCTTGGGAACCAGTGTTCCAGCACCTCACCAGGGATGTTCAGCACCCTGCAGGATCAAGGCCTTTGCAACCCTCTAAATCCCCTCAAGTGGCAATATTTCATTACAAAGCAGGGAGAGGAGCATAAGTGGCATTTCTGTTTCTATGGCAATTGCAGCAGCAGGAAGCACTGGGGTTTGTTACTTCAGAGAACTCTATCTTCTGCTTCTGGATGCAACTTTCCTCTTCAAAATCTCATCTGCTTCACCTAGAGGGAAAAAAATTAATGACTGTTAGCATGGAGAGATTATCAAATATCTAGTAAATAAAGCAGATTTTATATAATGTGCAACCGTATGTATTGGGTTACATTAAAATGATGTAAAGAATTAGTAACCCTCTGGTAACCCTCTGATATCTAGTCCCTCCCATCTCAGGTGTAGCACTTCTATGTAAGAGATCAACAAGTTGAAAGTACCATTACTTCAGACTAGAGAACATGCTGGATTCGTCTCTGAGGGATATCTTTGCTCTGGTAAGTATTTTCACACTTTTTATTTCATTCCTCAGGTGGCTTAAGACAAATGATTTAGTGATGGCTAAAGTCTGCATCTATGAGCTGTTGTGAGCCTCGGGGTTAGCAGCACCTGTGCTAAAGATAATATGGGAGCTCACTCCATGCTTTTAACCATAGTCCTCCCTGTGGCTCAGTGAAAGTGTTCAAGCTTTTACATTTGACAATAGCATCACTATGTAGCATTGGGGCTTAGCCTGAGAGAAAACAAAAGAACTTCTTTGCCTGACAGGCATGACAGGGTGAGACATTTTCTCCAGGAAGCCTCTGGAGCCCAACAGGCCACAGGAGTCCTCATTTTGATGTCAGCAAGGACTGAAATTGGCTGGCAGACAGACCACAGGCTCACTCCACGACCACAATGGCTGTGGTGAATGGTCTTGTGCTTCACTTTGCAGCTAGCTCTCCTGTCCCAATACCAAACAGGTCATGGCAGGAACATGCTTCAAATGGCACATGGCAAGAAGAGCTTGTTAATCCTGGCCAGAAGAGCATCAATATGCACGTGACCATTAAGGTGGAATATTAATGGGGTCACTCCAGTGGGAAATGTATGAGATTATGTTTTGAGTTTCTTGACACATATTGTGAACAAAATTTCATTTGGTCTTGCTAAACAGAATCACCTCTGTTTAAAAGGAACATACAAAAATCCACAGAAACATTTGTTGGGATATTTTTAAGGAAGTAGAATCTAAATTATTTGGTGGATCTGTTGGAGATTGCAATAACTTAGAGACAAAATCAATTTCATAGTGAGATCAGAATGTAAAAACTTAGAGCTGTTACACTCAAAAAAACCTGTTTAGTAAAGAAGAATGGTTAATGGAAGAATTTAGAACCGGTGATTTTGAAAGTAACAATATAGAATGACAAAAATTTTTATAGTGAGCCCTTAACACTTACTATGTCTTTTCATAGGGGTAGAGAAACTTGCTACATGCCTTTCACACAGACTCACACAATGTGTAAGGTTTGGAGGAGCCTCCTGAGGTGACCTAGTCCAACCTTCTCCCTCCCGCAGGGCCCCCTAGAGCACATTACTCTGGAGTATGTCCAGAGGGCTTTTGAGGATCTCCATTGTGGAAGACTCCACAGCTCTGGGCAGCTTGTTCCAGTGCAGGTTAACTCTCACAGTAAAGAAGTTTTCACATATGTTCAGGTGGAACTTCCTGTGTTCCAGTTTCTGCCCACTGCCTCTTGTCCTATTGCTTGGCACAACCAAAATAAGCCTTACTCCTTCCTCTTGGCACCCTGCCTTCAGAAAGCTTTGATATAGGCAGTCTCATTATATTCTTGCTGATCAGACAAGAAATAAATGGAAAACAAAATTAACTTTAAGAAAGCAACAACAAAGCACAGTGTTCTTTGTACACAAACTTGTTTAAAGAGGTATAGCTGTTACCAGTTCCATTGCTGCAAATCTGGTCTTCATCCATTCCATAAAAAATAAGTCACAACTGAAAAGAACTATAAAAATTTTGCAGTCTTACTAAGCATATCTTCAGAGAGACTCCTGCAAATTTGTTGTCATCTGTAATTATAAGTCTGCAAGCTTATTTTGAAAGGTGGTTTCATTCATACACACTGCTTTAAAATCACACACAGAAGATTTTCTATATTGAAAATTTTTATTTTCTTTATTTCTCTTAGGAGGAAGGCAGGAAATTAACACGTATTCAACACGATTTGCAATTAAAATCACAATGAAGCATGCTATATCTTAAAATCTAATTCAACTTAATATTTTTAAACAGACAGGGAACAATAACCCAAAAACTATCTAAAACGAAATCGACATCTGTTTCCCAAGTAATTTGGCCCTTACCCAAATGAATTACAGCACTGATCCAGATAACCATATTGGGGTGTAAAGTGGCCCATGTATGATTTATTACATTTATAGATTAGTATATGTCATGATACAGTATTTTTGTTGTAAATAAGGTAATGAATTCATATTGAGAGAGGAGGTTCTGAAAGCTCTGGAGGATATTTATTTTTGTAGACTTAGAGAGATGTCCTCCTCCCTCCCTCTCTCCCTTTTTCTCCCTCATTTGCAGTAAGACTTGAATCCCAATTCCTAGAAAATCACTAAGTATTTTTTTCCTTTCCTGGTTATCCGTTATGATTTTTAGTTCAACCCTCTGCACACTGACTTTTTCAGAAATAATAGGTCCTGCAGGATATGTTGCTGTGCATTCATCCAGCTGCTGCACAACTGCAGGGCACTGCAGAAGGTCATGTCCAAGGACAGGTCCAGCTCAGGGGACTGCTATGCTTCAGCCTCAGGACGAAGTTAAATACTCTCAATGCTCTGGAAGTCACCGTTTACTCAAAAGGTTTTTGACCCACATGAAGCTGTTAGTGTCCAGTGTCTCACTGGATGGGTGGATGGATGGATGGATGGATGGATGGATGGATGGATGGATGGATGGATGGATACGGTGCACCCATCAAGCTTGAACCTGTCTTCACTCACAGAGCCAACAGCACTGATGTAGGTATTCCCTTTGCCCAGCTCATGTTCTTGATCATGACTCATTTTTCTAGTAAGGTAAAGCCAAAGAAAGCCTCAAAACAGACAGAGGTCTCATGATGCAGAAGCTCAGGAAAAAGGAATACATGGCCAGTGGAAAGTGAAAGTTCAGAAAGACCTACATGGAATCTTGTGAAAATGTTGTGGCTTCATTTCTAAGCTTGAGAGATCTTTACAAGAGCCCTGAGTTGTAATCTCATGCTTTTTAATGCTCCCCAATAATACTCTCAGTCACCTGATGCCCCGGACAATTTGTGCCTCCTTAGAATCTAATTACTCCATTTTGCTCTTTGAGGAAGGTACATTCACAGGGAATGTTGCAAAGGAAAGAGCCTGGGGCAAGATCATTGTGGGTACAAGGGACTCAGCTCTTTATAGAAATTATATGTCTGCAGGAAGTGAGCACAGCTTTGTTTCTCAATTCTTTGTGGCCGTGGCAAGAAAAAAAAGATACAAGAAAAGAAACCTGGCAGGAAAAGGCAGTTAAAGGGAGAAAATGGACAAACTTAGGCTCATGGTAGGAATTTGAAAAGGTAAGAGGTTTTTGCATATTCTATTATTTGTTTGGTTTTATGTGTGGGATTAAGATTTCGAGTTCAAAATGGTCATAAACCAGTAGGTCCAGTAGAAAAAGTCAGGTTAAAAGTCTTGACAGAGCTAAGCAGGTATGCATTAAGTGATCATAGTTTTACCTATCAAGACAGGGCACAATTTCATAAAAATTTATCCTACCAACAAATTAGCCATCAGAAAAGTAAAGAAATTTCTAATTGCCAATTTTCTTGCCATTCCCTAATATGTCTTGCAATATGCATAATTTCTCTTTTAAACTCTCAAAGCATTACTTCTAAGAAATATTAATTTTATTTATTTAAAATTTTTTTTTAAAATCCACCCATCAACTCCACCTTTCTCAAGTGCTAAGAGCCCTTTAGAGTGGTCTTGTCTTTTCAGAGTGCTGTCTTTAGGAATAACCACAGTATATTGACACAGGAAACCCATCTAAGGAAGAATGGCATAGAGGAATATTATGCAGATTTGCATACAGTGACATCCCAGCTTTTCCTCCATGCAATTTTATCACTGCATTTTTGTTATACAGACAGAGCTATACAATCAGGCCAAGCATACAGGAAATACAGTACCAATCATATTTGTAGAGTTGACTTAATCTTTGGAACCTAACATGACAGCAAAGTCAACCACTGTTTTATTTGTGAAGAACAGACAAATCTTTTTAGGCAGTTCCTTGTAAACTTAAACTTCTGCATTTAGCTGGATTGATACAAAGGTAACCAGCAAAGCAATAAAAATACATCATTTACATCTTCCTACATTTAAATATATTATCCACACAGAAAGTTATTAAGAGCAAGTTATTTATTTCATGCTCAGGATTTCTGATGTCTGCAAAATCAGCAGTATGGAAATGAGTAATTTTTGCTCATCTCACATTGTTTAATAGGTTAAACTGAGCATAAACTCAATGGCAGCTTTGTGATTCACATCTAAATTAAGCTTTGTTTCTGTTATGATATACTCTTCTATTCCTTAAGGGCCTCTCCAATTCCCATTGAAGTCAGAGAGAATACTTCCCTTGATGCAAAATTGCTGCATAAGATTCTACATATGCATTGTGTGCAATAGCTCTTACAGATGCATGTGTCACAGCCCATGGAACTAGGATATGCTATAGTGTGTATTCATTTCAGGGACTTTAAAATCACTTCAGGCAAAATCTTCTTACAGTAGAAACCATGTAGTTTTATTGGAAGAATTTCTGTTATCTTAATGTCATTGGGTAATTTTACATCTTTTTCTAAAATAAAAAATTCATTAATATTTCTTTAAAAGAAAATATTATTAATTACTTCTTTACCTGCAAGATTTTTGAGCTGTTAAAAAAATCAATCCCTTCAGAAAATATTTTTTATTACTTTTTTTTGTCACATTGTTTCTGTAAGTTACATTAATTGCTTTATTTGTTTTCCATCTGGAAGATGGAGACACATGTATAAATACTGTAAATGGGTGTGTTTTTCAGCTGGGAGGCAATTACAGCTGGTTCTGCTAGGGGACTTAGGTGCCACTGTCACATTTAGTGCCTTCGCTGCCTTAAGCCCGAGGGGACCTGAGCAGTTACTGTACAAGGGCATGCCTGCTCTCACAGAGATCTGGGGTGGGAAAGCTTTTCTTTCTTCTGTGAACCTTCATCACTGTATGTTAGAATTAAATATTCTTTAGACTAAATGTTGTTTTCCCCTGCAGCAATCTTGGAATGGAGAGGCCATCCAATCAGGGCAAAAATAAAGGGCTTGGAGCAACTGGAGATTCTCCTTTCTCTCAGCCTCCATCCAGCTCTCTGCAGCACATCCTGCACTTCTCTCCAGTGATTCCCTAGAGATGGCAGCATCAGTTATCTGTCAGTGTCAGGGCACAGACAAGGACCTCCAAGAAGAGGAGATTGTGACCTTGTGAGGAGCAGGTAACAGTACTTCTGCTTGGCCCTAACCACCCATAGGCTGTTCTTTCTCCTTTCTTCCTCAGCATGAATATTTAACTACCCTACATGTAGCAAAGCAGCTTCAGCAGAAGTGCTTGAATCTAACTTCCCATGGTGCCTGGGGCAACGGGGCTTTTCAAAGAGGATGTGCATGCATGTCTCAGCATGCAGAATAACAGTTTGGTCTCAGTTCTTTCATATCTCAGAGGAAAGACCTGATTGCCGGATTCCCAAGCAAAAGCACAACATTTGCAACCTTTGCCAGCTGCACAAGATGTGCTCAGGTGCTGCAGGTATGTGCCTAAACATTAGGCATTAAAATACCCACCTATCTGGAGACAGTTCACTGAATTCACATGGAAAATTAAAAGTTCGCCAAGAACTTTCAAGTAATCATTTATTTGGGACACTTAGTAGCCTCAAGGATTTTGCGTTGGTTCCCAGGCCTGGGTCCTAGCTGAACTCACCTAATTCAAGGTTCAAAAACTGATGGAGCCAACAGGGTCTCACTGCATTTTGTTTTCTGCTGGTCCTGGATTCAATCAGAGGACCAAATTGGTCTACATATCACGATAGGATCAGGTCTTCACCCAGTAGTGCCATTTGGAAGGATTATTATGAGCATTAATCAATTGCCAAAATATTTTTCTACGAATCTCTACCACATACCTTATGATTGCCACAGAGAGACACTTTGCTCAGGGATTCAGTTCAATGAGATTTGATAATTCTTGAAACACTCACAGAAAATAGGTCTGCTGTCACCATGCTTAACAACTCTAGCAGTGGCTTGAGAGCAGATGGAAGACTTTACTCACTGAAAAGTGTGGCAGGGAGGTGAAACTCCACTCTGCACCAACATTTTCTCAGGGTATTCAAGAAACATGGTGAGGTGGAGGTTCAGAATGCCTGGCACTGCTTGGCTTTCTTGCTCTGTAAGGATCAGCACCCTCAGCAGAATGCTCCCTAGCCCAGGAGAGCCAAATGAGATGGTTTTGCTTTGTGAGTATGGTGTATTCCTTGCAACTGGATTCATGTTGGAAATACAATTTAATTCCTCCATCTCTTCAGAGCTGACAAATCAGTGAATGAGTAAGGACAATAGAGACATGGTCCTTGACTGGATTAAAAAAAAAGGACAGAAAAAGTGTATTACGGTTTTACAACTTTTTAATTGTTGTTATACAAGTATAAGTGAGATTCTTTGTACACTTCTCCTTCTTCTCCAATACAAGCATTCTTTTACTTCAGAGTGTCTGCATTACTTCCACATTCTGTTTCTTCTGGAAGATAAAGCTTTCTGTATTTAACGAATTGTCAGAAATACACTTACTGAAAGGCCAATCAATTGCTTCAGAGTTTACCTCTTTATACATGAATATTACTACCAGAAGAATGATTTGACACAAAAATGAAAGGAAAAAACACCTGAAAAAAGGGCTTTTTTAGTTGTCTGAATAATGTTTTAAATTTGCATATAACAAGTGAATAATACCTGGAGTTGTGTCTTCCCCTGTCTTCTCCATTTTCTTCTTGTGGAGAGCTCAATTATAGAAAAGCTTTCTTTTCTTTACATGGGAAAGATATTTGCTGTATTTGGTGTGCAGGGTAAATCAGGTCCTTGGTGCTGCTGTACTTAATATTAGGCCATGAGTTTTCAGGGAAAACAATGCATAAGAAGAAATTGCAAATTAGAACTCTTTTTTTTTTTAATAAGACTCTTCAGCTGGTTTCTCTCTTTCTTCACTTCTCTCTTTCTGACAACTAATAATTTAGTTCAGTACAAGAAAGGTAAAAATCACACGATGAGAGTTTGGTATAGAGTTTATCTAGTATTTAGAGAGCTGATGTACGTAGTTAGGAATTAAAAAACAGCTCAACAAAATTAACCTTACCCACCGTGTTTATTTTTATCAAATTAAGCTGATTGAAGTAAACCTAATCTTGCCTTACTCACCCGCCTTGTGTGAAATGGCATGACAGAAAACCAGCACAGCACATCCCAAATGCACCACCATCATTTTAAAGTATTTATTCACCTGCGTGTCTTGTTTCAATGACATAATACGAAGTGACAATGAGGGCTGACATATTGCAAACACATGGGATATACCAGGGAAGGAGAAGATGACAAAGAAAATACATGGACACTTGTCAGAGGGGTCATCTTTTACTCTTAGCAGTGAGGTTCCTGATTTGGAGAAGAGAATCAGAAGTCAGCAGTCGGGCATGTTCCTCAAGGCAGGTCCATAATTCTGTCTGTTGGGCAGAGGATCCTAAATGGTGCAATCCCAACAGATGTAAGCCTACACCACAAAATAGCTAAAAGCTGGGTCTTCCCAGCTTAGTGCTAGTATACCAGAAAGGCTTAATTATCTGAGTCTCTCAGAAGAGTTTAATTATCTGGGGCATTACCCTCCCTATGGCTACATGGCTGGTAGTCAGCTCAGAAGTTGCAGAAGTTGCTCAGCTGCAGCAAGCTGGCAGTGGCTCATACAAAACAGCAAATGTGTAAGTGCTGCCTGTAGATGATCCAACAACTGCTGGCCAACAGACCTGTAAAAGATAAACATAAAGGCTTTGTTTCACAGGTGGCTCCCTTTCTTCTCCTATCTGATCATCAACTGTGAAGAACTTCCAGACTATCTTGTACTCTGGGGAGTGCAGGCCTGGTAATGTTTACACCTGAAGAGAAAATAACCAGGTTCTTGTATCTCATTTGCAGAGCATGAACAATATATTTTTTAGTTGAGTAGTCAAATGTTGAATAAATGAGCTGAAAATGAATACCTGGAACAATGCTAATTCACCCAGTCACCTCGTAAGGCCACTGCCTTGTTTGCAAGGAATGTTCAGCTCAAAGCCTTGCCCCAGGCTCCACATACTGTTCCTATTTTTATAATAGTCCAAATCTGAACCTCTAAAATCTCAGGAAGTTCAAATCTGGATTCAGATTTTATGCTAGCCATAAAAACTAATAATAACAAATTTATCAGAAACAGGATTCCTTCCAAAGACCAGGCATGGTGGAAATACTAACAAAATCTAAAAGGAATTGTTAGGAAAGACAAAACTGTACTGATAATCTTAATCAATCTTTTGCATTTATGCTCACCAGGAGGACTTCATCTTACTATAAAGCTGTTCTTTAAAGGAATCAATCTACAGAGAGGTTGTGATTGCCCTCTCCCTGGAAACATTCAAGGTCAGGTTGGATGGGACTCTGATCTAATTGAAGATGCCCCTGGTCATTGCCCAGGGTTGGAGAAGATGACGTTTAAAAGTCCCTTCCAACCCAACTATTCTGTGACTGTATGATTTTATGATTCTAGGAATCTCAGGATCATTTTCGTATTTTAGTCATAATAATGCAGGCTGTAGGGTAACTCAGTAAATGGAACAATAAGATATTTCCAAAATCAGATAAAGCTTACACATGAGGTCTAAATAAACTAAAGTACAAAACCACATTAATTGTGGTACAGGCAAATTACTGATCAAATATGCCCTAACACAGGATGACTATAAAGTAACAAAGATGATATCAAAAAGAACTCTTGGGAGGAGTATGGGAATTACAGATCAGTAAACCTGACTTCTCTGCCGTGCACCCTGGTAGAGGATATAGCAGACAAGAATGTTAGTAGCTATTCACAGAAATGTGTATAATAAGAGGGAAGACTTAACAAGGTTTTTGTCAATGAGTCACATCTCACAAATCTTTTGGAGTTCTTTGGTTTGACAAAGTGTCAGAGAAAGGCACATTACTCAGTCACCTGCCAAGCAGGAAGCAGCATGCCAGGGTGGGATACCACTGCAGCTCTGACAGCTCTTGGTGAGGTTTCTCCCACTGCACAGATTTGGTACCTGATTCTCTCCTGATTTACCCGTGCAATTTCATAACCACAACAACCAAGATCACTCCTGTGCAAAAGACAGTTTCAAGCATTTATTACTTTTTCTGGTAAAGGCCTCTAACATACACTGGGCACAGATAAACAAATACAGGATTTCCAACTTCACATCTGTTTTCATAGCCTTCTTGTTTTGAAGGTGCTGCATATCTTAATACTCTAGTAATTTTCCTTCTTCTTTCCTTAAGGCTCAATTTATGAACAAGTATGAAGAAATTAGATGGATGCTGAAAGATAAAAGGGGGGTGTGGATCATTAAGTTTCTGATGAAGTAATAATGTACTAGTGTATGGTTGGTGATGAAAGAAGTCAGACAAAAGTGGTCAGTTAAGATGGAAAAAATTGTAGGGGAAAAAAGAAAAAAATTTAGTAATCACTACGGAAGATAGTCTTTAAACAATGGATTTTTAATAAGTTCCTCATGCCCCACAACAATTTTCCATTAATAGTAATTTGCATTTCTGATCATCTGCAGTAAATAAAGTGTTCATATAACGCATAGAATTGAGGGATCTTACCTGACATTTGTGGTCCACATTTTTTTTTGTTGAAGCTGTGATGAAGATTGCATTTGCTTCATTTACTGAAGCAATACAGTGTACACTATTTACTCTTGAATTGCAGTGACACCAAGATCAATTTTTGTACCAGTGTGGGCATCTTACCATAACAAACTCTTGTGCATGCTCTTTCTCCATCTTGTGATGCTCTTTCTCCAATGCCAGCCTGGAATACAAGAGCCTTTGGAAAGGGAGGAGGTGTTAGGGAGATGAGGGCTCTCCAGCCAGATGCTGTATGGGAATAAAACCCCATGGTTATTATTCCAGGCCAGCTGCATGTGTTCTGTGCTGAAGGACTGGTCAATAATCATAGACCCATGTGTCCTGTCCTGGCACAATTACCCCACTCTCAGCAGTGCAAGCAGTCCCCAACAGCGGCATATTCTGTGGTTTAGGGGATACGCTGCACGTGTTTTTCTCTCTTAGTTAGCTTGTCCTTCCTTAAGTCTCCTAGCTCGACCAGGAATTTACCCCTGCATGCCAGTTCCAAGATCTTGTGTGGAATCTGTGGCTCTAATAAACATGCAGTGTGCTTCCTCCCTCTGAGGTGCCTGCTTTTCAGTAAGGAGAGAAGTGATCTGTTTATATTTACAGCCCATTTCCTTGCCAAAAATATCACAGAAGTGAAGGGCAGTTTTAACAGACACCAAGCCTGTTGATTTGGCACACTAATAGTCCCACGACTGAACTCAGTGTTCTCACACAATTCTTTTTTGACTTTAGGCTGTTTTGCTGCCACTGATAGACAGCAAATACACATACTCTGCCTGTCAGGCAGTGGCCAGATTTTTTGGCTGAGGTTAGGAAGTTGGCAGGTTACCCGCCCTGTGGCTGTACTTGCGGTGTGCACAACACACATCTCCCCCCTCCCTCCATGAAACTCAAGCTGGGGTCTTTATGGTTTGTAAGCAGTAATTCTAGGAGCTGAGCAGCTATCAGCAAGCTAGCCCGAGCTGTGTTAAGCTTTCCTCAGTTGGAAGTTGTTCTATGTTATATATCACTCAACAGATCTATACACTGTGGTGCTTTAAAGAACAGAGCTCTGTCTTAACTTGTAATCATTTTCTTTGAACTCAGATACTGTGAGAAATGCCAATAAACCCAGCAGAGACTATTTCTTACTGAGAAAGTGGGACTGTACAGGAATGTGGATTTGAACAGGCTCACAGATCTCATAAGCAGTAGGCTTGCTGGAGGAGGTAAAGGGGCACAACCAGACTAATTTCTTTGGTGAGAAACAGACTAATTGCCCTTATCCAGATCACTAGCACTATGTAAAACAAACGTGTAAAAATGGAAATGTGTAACTGCTGTGTTGTTGTGTTAGCCTACATTCAAATTCTTGGCATGGGAGCATCTACTTGGGAGACAGAGCACTATTATACCTGTACTGATAAGAACACAAGAGGTTACAAGAAAGCAATAACAAAAGGACTTAGGGAAGTCTAGACCAAACTGATTTGCAAATTTACATGGAAGTGCACACAGGCAAAGCCATACAGCTTGGAGAACTGAGAGAGAAAAAGCCTGACCCCTGGCTTAACTTCTCTGCTGTATCTCTCTAATGGATCCCAGCCAGAAACATTACATCTGATCCTTCTTCAGTTTTGATCGGGTTTTCTAATTGAACTCACATCCAAATGTTGCTTTTCAGGCCTATGTTAATACATGGTTGTGTGTATTTACAGTAAAGCTGCAGAGCTCTTCATATTCGCATAAGCAATGCCTCATAGCTGGCTGACAATTTAATGAGACATTCTGAATTTTACCTAAGGCATTCTCACCAGTAGGAAATCCTGTTAGATTTACAAGTGTCCATCTGTTAAAATCCTCCAGAGTCATTTTAGATGCTACACTGTTTGTTGGGTTTTGACCTCCTTTGCTGTGATTGTTCAATTAGTTCTGTTGTGTTTCAGACCACATTTGTGTTGTGCATCTTGGAAAGCACAGTAGGGAAAGAGCTCTGCTTTTATGAGATTAGAATGCCAGCCAGGATGTGGCATGCATTCCTGCTCACTTATTTTCCAGGGAAATGCAAGCTAATGCTTCCTTATTTTTACTAATATAGCTACCTTTGTAAATAGAAAAGTTACGGTGTCTAAACTGAGTTTAATGTGCTTCGATTAAACTTCTTTTTGTCCTGTTAATGGATCTTGAAGGCATTAAGTGGGATCAAGTGGATTAAGATTTCAAGGGCCTTTGAATCTATTCATGGACCTGCAAATGACACACTATTTACTCTTTTTGAATCAGTTAGCTTACCCATAAAATGGGCATAATATATGAGCTGGGTGGAAAAAAAAATGTACAGCATTTGAAAATCTTTGGGTGAAACAAATGTCAAATTCCAAAGCTGCCTCGATTAAGGGGTAAAAATCCTATTCTGGTTTCCCTTATGAGTTCACAACACCAGCTCCCTCCCTTAGCTTTCCTCCCCTCTTAAAGTGCAAGAACAAATTTCAACCCCTGGTGCCAGAGAAAGCAGAGGGTGGCAGATCAGTGAGGTTTACAAATACAATTCACAAGCTCTTTTGGCAGAGACGCTCAGCCCCCGCCAACACTACACAGCCAAAATGGCTCCACTTGGTCCTGTGCAGAGACCTCTCTACAGCTCTCTTATCTGCACAGCTCGAGCAAACACTACAGCCATAAAATACACCCCCTCTGTATGTTCAGCGTGCTCTGCCTGAAAAGTATATTGAGCAAGGGTTGTAACAGTTGCATCATAAGGTCATAAACTTATAATTAACTGTAACTAAATACACAGAGCTAGTTCTTCTCCTCCTGCTGCCTTACTGAGGAGACCTGTATATACCCTTTTCCACCCTCCCCCCGGCTCCTTCACAGCTGCTGTGTGATGGCTCAGTAGCATGGGAGGACCCTTGGGCTAGCATGTAATTTCAAATCTTATGGAAGATGGCCGTGGCTTTTGGGGAAGATACTGTTACATGCATTTTGTATGGCTAGAGCAATGATATCAGTCCCAGGGTGCAAGAGCTGTACAAACAGTAAAAGTATTTTTTTTTCCCTTCCTCTTAAAAGACAGGAAACACCGGATGGGTAGATGCTAACGAGGGAGCAGGGGAGCCCATTGCAGCCACTGGGTCCAGGGACCTTTTCGGGGCCACAGCAGATCTTCAAGACAGAATTCCACTGCAGATAATGAGATTGTTTAGAAAGGATTCAGGGATGTATCTTCCATAGCCGAAGAAAAATAGATGAGACAGCACAAAATATTTTTTCAGGATGGATACAGATGAGAAGTGAGAGATGGAAATACTTGAAAGGGATGTAGGAGAGAGAAAGAAAATGCAGACATTCCACAAGTGGGAGGTGACATGGAAATTGATGACGGGCACCAAGTGATAGGCTGAGAAAAGAAATCTGACAGCAGCATTCTCAATAGCAAACAACTAGCCACAAGTCTGCTAGTCAAGGCCAGAAAACCAAACAGTACTCCCCCAGCATCCATGCTGTGCATGGGCAGTGTTTGGGGGGTGAGCAATGCCACTCTCATTGAGCTCATCACCTCCAAGATGAGCTGAGTGAGGAAGACTGTTTTGCAGTTATTTTCCCACATGTAAGCAGAGACTCGGAGAAAGGACTCAGAGAAACACGCAATAGAAAAAAGTGTCTGAGTTATAGAAAAGAGTGCAGACAGGGTGGTGACTTGCTTCATTGTAATTAAATAAGGAAATAGAGGGTAGAGGTTTGATCATGGAAACATACTGAATATCGGGAGTTCTTTTCATGTTGAGGACAGTTTTATTGTTGGGATTATTCATGGAAAGCCTCGTCTAAGGTTATCATTATGTTGTTTTGTCTGTGAACTTAATATTAGTGGAGAGTCAAGATGTTGTACAGTCAAGTTCTATAAAGATTGCACAAAGGTTTCTTGAGTGTGCTAGGAGCCTACAAGCAATTCTTGACTCTGAGCCAGTATCCTTTCTCACTGAGAGACTGCTCCATTTCAGAAATAATTTTCAAGGAGCAGGAATCTTATCTACCATTATCCTTTCATTCATTACAACTCTCTCCGTAGTCTTTCTTAAATTTAGTACTTTGAATCCACACTACTCTGCCAGTTGTGAACTCTATGTAGATCCCTTGATATGTGATCTCTGAATTTGGTCCAGTGAGTTTAAAAGAGCCTAAGTAGTTACCCAGGTGCCAAAATAGAAGAGTTAAGCAATAAAAGACATTAGTAAGTGAACATTAATGCCAATAAGTAACAGGCTACATTTTTATTTCAGACACAATCCCCCAGAGGGCATATTACATAGTTGTGCCATTGCAGCAGGAACCCCCTGAGGCACTGTAACTCAGCGACACACCTCTCCTCTCCTATTCCCTCAGGCAATCATTTACCTCTGGCCTAAATCAGAAATAAAATAATATTCCACTCTTCCTCCCTCAACCCTACCAAGCACTCACCATCTCAGCTGAACTGGCCAGAGAGAATGGACCCCAGGCTCTATTCATTTCCCACCCTCCAGTTTCTAATCCCCAGGGAGGAAGTAAGCAGATGTGTGGCCCTGCTTGTTTCGTGCACCTGGACAAAGCCCGGACAATCCATGCGGGGTTGTAAGTGGGTTCTTACTCCCTCAGGCAGCAGCGTCCTGCACACATGTAAAACAGAGCACTGAGTTTTTCTTTCCTCTTGCTCCCTAGAATGCAAGTTCAGCCACTGTGTATCCTTTCTCCTACAGCCAAGAGGCTTTTTTATGTCTGAATTTGGGATGATAATCCTTTTTAAAAAACATAACCATCTCTCCCTGCCACCATCCAAAGAACACAGGACTTTCTCCTCATTCCCAAAATACTTTACTCTGAACCTAAATCTAAATCTCCAAAATGGTCATGTGGATGCTAAGCAAAGTGCTGTCAATCTGACCCATGGGGCAGGGTCCCAGCTGGGAGGGGGTGACATTCCTCAGAAAACAATGGAAATATTTTAAGGAAAAATAACTCCCATTTTAAAAGGAAGTTATTGGAGAGGGCAGGTGGAAAGTGGAATTAGAAGGGAGTCTCTGTGTGCCTGTAACTATAGGGAAGCTGATGGCAGTGACTCAGAGCAGCTGGAGCAAATCCATCCCTTTGCTTACCCCAAATTTATTGCACTCCCTCTGGATTTACTTCTTTACTTCTATGTTTCTCACCTGGGGTCTGGTATATGAGTTGGCATGGTAAGGCGTGTGTTTCGTCATGGCATTTGATCTTGGAAAAACCCTCACAGAGAAGCACTAATTCCTGCAAGTCCTCTGGCACTCTGCTTTGTATCTCCTGGGAAACTTGTACAGACTGTACAAGTAAATACCTCAGCTGCATGCACTTCCAGTGGAAAGCACTCTAAGCATGTCTGTGTGAGGAAGCACCACCATTGCCTGTCTAAGAGCATAATTAGTTAAGATGTTGTACTGTCATGTTGTACTTGATAGTAGCAGCACGGTAAGTTGCTGTGGATGACTCAAGATGAGAGTGAATCACAAAAGGGCAAGAGGAATTTAACTCCCCCTATCTATGAAAACAAGCTGAGACAATTTGGGTTGTTCAGCCCAGGGAAGAGAAGGCTCCAGGAACACCTTATTGTGACCTTTCAGTACTTAAATGGTGCTTATGGGAAAGATGAGGACAAACTTCTTGTAGTTCCTTATAGCAACAGGACAAGGGCTAATAGTTTGAAATTAAGAAGTATGGAGTCAGACTAGATATAAGGAAGAACCTTTTTTACAATGAGGGCGGTGAAGCACTGGAACAGATTGCCCAAAGAGGTGGTAGATGCCCTCACCCCTGGAAACATTCAAGATCAGGTTGGACGGGGCTCTGAGCAGCCTGATCTAGTTGAAGATGTCCCTGTTTATTTCAGGGGTTGAACTACATGACTCTTGAATATCTCTTACAACCCAAACTATTCTATCATGGAATCCCACCATGGGCCACTAGATCAGGTTGCCCAGATTCTATGAGTCTATGATTCATCGAAAAACAAGTTGCAAATTTTAACTAGTAAAAGCCACTACACAGTGAGACTACAGTACCCCTAGTGGGGTAAATCAAAGCACATTTTTATCCTCTCACTGCTCCAGCAGAGTCATGGAGAGTCCACATGAGCAGCAAAGGAATATGAGCATGTTCAGTAGCACCACAGCCACCCAAGGAAATGGCAATAGCTGGGGAAGTGGATGAAAGCCCCAACTTCTCTTCCTTGGGTCACAGGTAAAGGTGGTGAGAGCATACCATGGAGGTCTGGTTTCAGAAGAGAAATCTAACAAAAAGCAAGTGTGATGTTTTAAAAATAAAATCTTACACCTTTAGTAGGTTTGACTGGGGTGCTTTGAAGGGCAAGTCAATCAAGGGCTTATATATATAATCTCACACCAGATTTTCAATATGTGTGGATGGAAAAACACCTTTAAGGCCAAACTTCATTGGCCTCACTGCAACTACCCTGAGTTACAGTGGCCAGTGAGGTGGTCACAAGAATTTTTATAAACTTATATAAATCTGCCAATCCCACTCTTACTGTGATCACTGGAATACCCATTAACTCGGTCTGCTTTGCACTGGAAATGGATTTAACCAACGTTCAAAGTTAGCCTGATCACTGAGGTGATTTTATTTTAATCTTAAAAATTACACCAGCTGAACTGTGCCCAGAAAATGCACTTGATTACTTCACACTTTTAAACAAACAAATGAAAATGTCAAAAATAATGTAATTGACTGATGAAACAAAGATGGAAACAGGCTATGAATGCAGAAATATAGTGACTTATGAACATCCACTGAAGTTGGAAAAAAATACACATGGGAAACATTTTAGTGTGTGAAAAAAAAGAAAGCAAAATAGGAAACTATCAAGAACATGGGAGAGTGGCTGGTCAATTAAGTACTGTGTAAAGATTTCCAATTTTCTTGTAGTAAATTATTTATTTAGCCCTTGCATGCCATCAATATATTTTACAAGTTTAATACCCAAATTATAGCTACCCACCCATTTATGGCCTTGTAAATGAGTCCTGACTTATCAATGCAAATTCTTGTTCTAGGCAATGTCAAATTTAGATTGGATTTGGATGTATTGCTTTTACCCTTATCAAGAAGGTTTGCTACTGTGGTATTTTATTGCTATATTTAAAATGGAAAGTGCTTTTAAATAGACTTGCCTAGATAGCACAACAGATCACAGCTCAGATATGTCATTTCCCAGCTTAAAAACCCATCCTAATCCAGGCAGGAGGTCATGGAGATGTAGCAGAACCCACTTATACTGAATGCGTTTCACTGCAATCTCAATCCTTTGCGATGAAGTGGAAGAGCTATTGTGACAACAATGACTTTTATCTAAAGTAAGAATAGCTGGAACTCTTAAGTATTAAAGCCAAATGGTAATCTGCATGTTTCCTGATACTTCACAAGAAGAGCAAGCAATAAAGAATTCAAATGAACAAGTGTAATAACTTCCTAAAATACATTGCATTGCATTTGGTTATGCTTGTGTCTCTTACCCATGTTTCACTCTTCCGTAAAGGTGGGAAGCTATACAGCAAGAGTGAAGAATTATCAGTGGAGGAGAATAATATGTAAGTGACCAACTAATCAAAAAGGCACACAAAAGTAAGAACACTGTTGTGTAAAATTATATCAAAGCAATACAAATATCTGGAAAACAGAAAAGAAATCAAGCAGAAACATTACTTTCATTTGACTAACTAAAAGCAGGATGTGCCCCAGTGCAGGAGTCGTTTGGAAGGTTAATAAAAACAACATTTGTATTCATGAGATCAAAGCTAGATGAGATTTGCATCTCTGCAACAAAGGGCGTATCTAGGAAGAGGACAAAACAGAGAGGGAGCAATTGGATAGAGAGGAATTGGATGTAAGAGTTGAAAATGATGGCCACCTTTTTGTTGGCTGCAGCGTGCAACCAACATTTCTAAGCCACAATTCTTTAGAGCATAAACTGTCATTGGTAGAAGATCCTGAGGCAGAAAGCAGGCTGGACTGAAAGCTGCCAGGAAGGCAGGAGAATGTGGGAGGAAAGCCCAGAGGAAGAAGGGGAGTTCTGAACTGAGAGATATGCTCAGAGGAGATGGAGACCTGGAAACTGCCAGTTGTATTAGGGCTGTCTACCAGGATTTTGCACCCTGATGTCCCAGCGCTTATTCTAAGTGCAGTTTTGGGGCTCAGCAAAGAGATACAGCTGTAGCAAGGCTTGCTACATCCCTCTATGGGCAATGATGGGGAAAGAGTCTATTTGACTACAGCACAAAGCTTTGTTGATGGACCCATCTGCTGATAGACAACCAGAGGAAATGAGAATTGCAACAGGACAGCACAGGTTTGGCTCAGTAGGACAAGCATAAGGGATTGGTGCAGCCTGTTAATTGGCAAAGCAAACAGGAGGGATCTGGGGACACAAGTACAGACCCAACTCTCGAGGTGCTCAGGCTCAAGTTACCCACTAACGACAGACGGCTGCATCAGAATAGACAGGCGTGCGTAGCAAGGAAGGAGGGAGCTTCCAGGAAGGCATTTTGCAGCTATTGACAGTAGATGCATCTTACACACCGCGAGCAGTCCAAAAGCTTGGCATTTCAGCTGTCAAGACTTTTGCAGTTGTTCCTGGAAGGAAACAAGCTCCTCCAGAGTAGATATCGTTGCATCTCTTCTCGCAATTGTTTAACAATGGGATGAAAATCCCACATTTTCTCAATGTCTGGCTTAGACTAGGAACCTCATTATTTTTTAGATGGGCAACAATATAGGATTTGGATCCCACCCCTAGTACATATAGCTGACCTGTCAAAGAGGTCAGGATCACTGATATCTGCAGCCTGATACAAGCCACTCTCCTGGACCTGTGGCTAATATCTCTGTCAAGTATCTCTCACCTTGCATTCACCCAGATGATTTTCTTCAAAAGCACTTTCACTTGGGAAAACTACAGTGTTCATACAACTCCATTAAGTACAATACCTGTTCATGAAATCACAACTGTTCCTTTTGCTATTTGCATGTTCACTTGCTATCTATGTCAGCCCAATACAACTGTTGACTATTGGAAGGTTCAGCTAACATTAACCAGCATAGATGACCCCTGTATATTGCAGTAATTTCTGGTTAGAGCTATTTGCTGCCTCTCGTATTGCTGTGTTTTGAGATGTCCACAACAGAGATGAAAACAGGTTAAATCCATTTTTTCCTGTCCCTATCTGAAGATTTACAAACATTATGCTTTTAAGATAAATACTAATAGATTTATTTTTTTATTTAATTTTTGCTACTGAATTCAGTGGGAGCACAGTTGTTTCAGCATTCAGTCCTTTTAATAACTTCATCCTAAATCAAGTTCATATACAGGCCACTTAAAATACCCTTCCAGCTAATTTGTTATGGTCACTGTGTTATGTCACACTGATCTCTCCTGGGAATTTACAAATTCATCACAGATAACTATTTTCCAGACTTGTTCTTGCTCCCACTGAATTCAGTCATAAAAATCCCATTGTGTTCAGGGCCAAAATGATTGGGTCACTGAGTCCTGCTATAATTTCAAGTTCAGGTTTATTCTACAGTTTCTATCCCATGTGACTTTATTCTGTTTTGGAACTGCTAAACAGCATGGTCCACTTGAAGGAGGCATGTTAGTTGTGACAGTATCATACAAAGTCTTGTCACTATCTGCTTCTCCTCTGTTGCATAAATGCAGTGCATTGTTCATATGCTTCTAGTTAGTCCTCTGTATTTCATAATCAGCTCTCTTTTTTAAAATTACTTAACATGACTGTAAAACTGTGGTCAGACTTTAAGACTAAAATCATGCTGTTGATGAACTGGAGAAGTGGGAAGGGATGGGGGGAAATCTCCTATTGAACTATAAATAGTCCTTACAAAGTGAAAACAACCGAACCTTGTTAATCACAAATTAGGAAGGAGTGTGCCAAAAATAGCACAACTATGAAGTGTCAAATCAAACACCTCTGTGCAGGTAGTTTGTACAATACCAGGTGACTATAGCTGTTGTGGGAATATCCTTGCTCAGGAAAACAGTCTAACTCCGTGCCAACTAGGCATCAATGACTGGCTTTCTCAGGAACTCTGTTTAAAAGGCATCTAGGCAACAGAAATGAGTGATATGCTCTGTTCCTCCTGCATTACTTGGTCTCACTGGCAGTACAGTATAGTTGTTGTAATCTAAAACCAGACAGTTGTTTGTACAGTAGTGTAAGAATCTAACAATGGCTGTGCCAAATAACTCTCCCACACAACTTCTGAGATCACTGTGAATATAAGCTTGCATTAACAATTCACCCTGCAGGGTTTGCTAAAACGCTTCCTCCCAGCAAGTTGAAGGTCTCCTGGATTTTCAGGCTTCATGACAAAGCCTTCTGGCTCACAAAGTTTGATCAGTTTCTAGTCTTGACTACGTTCAAATATTTTATAATAAGAAACGGCATTTTTTCCACTCCTGGACTCCCATCAGAGTGTTTATTATATTAGATACATTACATAAGCTGGCACTTTAGGTGCTTTATGAGTTTTCCATAAACCCTTATTTGCTAATGGCTAGCCTGACTTTGTGAGTCTACTGCAATTTCTGACCTTTCCTAGTAATGGGAACCTGGTTTGAATAATGTTTATAGTACCTTTAAAAAGAGACATCATAGAAAAGTAAAAAAAAATCATAATCATTATGATAAAAATATTTCCTTTATATGATACTTTAGCCAGTTTTCTTTCACTGGCTGAGTAGTGTCTTTCCAAAAACTTTCAGCACGTACCTTTATTTTCCTCAGCTGTGGATTCCAGGTTGAAAAGCAAACCCCTTGGACTAAAAGCAGAAATAGACTAAATCTGGCAATCTCTGATGAAAGGTGAGACTCTGCCTTTGCTGAAAGTTCCATGCCCAGTGACCAGGCTCAGTAACTCCATCCAACTTACTGACATTCTGCTTTTTCACGGTTTAAGAATTTCAAACATGCAAAATCTCTTACTATCTTTAGTGAGAGATTTTAGTTAGTAGCCCTGATTTTCAAAGATACCAACACCGAGCGGGCCAGAGAAATAGCTGAGATTTTAGTTTGAAGGTAATGTTCTCCAGCTGGATAGGAAGTTCTGGATTGGAGATCCCACTCTGAGCCATTATCAGCCCCACTAGAAGCTGTATCAGCCTTGCTCAGGTGAATAAGAAAAGATAGTAGGATTAAACCCTGCTATATGACATGATACCATCCCTGGATTTGACTTCTTAGTGAGAAGGAATTTAAAGTAATTCTGGTGATAGCCAACTGGAAGAACTTTTCTTGGTGTACACACAGAGTCATAGAATCATGGAATGGCTTGGGTTGGATGGTACCTTACAGATCATCTAGTTCTAACCCCTGGCATAGGCTGGGACACCTTCCACTAGACTGGGTTGCTCAAAGCCTCATCCAACCTGGCCTGAACAGTCTTCTCCGGGCTGAAAAACCCCAGGTCTTTCAGTCTGTCTTCACAGGAGGGCTGACCCAGCCATCTGATCATCTTTGTGGCCCTCCTCAGGACCCACTCCAGCAGGTCCACATCTTTTTTATGCTGGGGGGCCCAGAGCTGGACACAGCACTCCAGTGCTGGGGTCTCACGAGAGCAGAGAGGGAGAATCACCTGCCTTGATCTGTTGACCTGCTCTTGATGCAGCCCAGGATACAGCTGGTTTTCTGGACTGCAAGTGCACATTGCTGGGTCATGTTGACCTTCTTGGCAATCATCTGCCCCAAGTCCTTCTCCACAGGGCTGCTCTTGATCCATTCCCTGCCCAGCCTGTATTTGTGCTTGGGATTGCTCCAGTCCAGGTGCAGAGTCTTGCACTTGGCCTTGTTGAACTTCATGAGGTTCACAAAGGCCTGCCTCTCCTGCCTGTCAGGGTCTCTCTGGATGCCATTCCTTCTCTCCAATGCCACAATCACACCACACATCTTGGTATTGTTGGCATGGATGCTGAGAGTGTGTGAAATCCCACTGTCCATGTCAACAACAAAGATGTTAAACAGCACCAGTTCCAGTGCCAACCCCTGAGGAACACCTCTTGTCACTGGCCTTTACCTGATGGTGAATAAGAACTTAGAAAAACATTTGGGAAAAGCTTTCCCACTTCTCAAACAAGTAATGAATATTTACCAGATAGGCGTGCTCCTTAATATACTTGCAGTTACTTTACAAAGATGCAGTCCAGGGAGATCTGCTCCTAATTATCTTAAAATACAGCCACAGGAAATAGCATAAGGCTGTCATAGGCTTTGCAACCTAGAATTCCTACTTTTAATCAGCAGCAGTAATTTTAAATTCAGCTTTTTAAAAGTCTTAGTAAAATTTACCTTAGGGAACAATAAAATGGCAATTAGGTATGACAAAGGTACAGAGCAGAAACAATTAGTTATTACCTCAATAAAAGAAGAAAAGATGGGACTGTGAATCTACCAGCCAAATTCCAGGAAACAGGATAGGCTTCTTGACCTTAATGCAAAAAGCCCAAATATTTGGAGACAGTATTTTTGGTATCTCTCTAAAGAAACCAGGGCTTTTTTCTTTTTTTCATTGCCCAGCTTACTACTGATACTACACTATATTAATTCACTGGCATTGATCAGTCACTTTGATAAATCATCCTATATTTGCTTGCATTACAAGTCTCCTAATAACGTCTCCACATTGTGCAGAAAGTGCTGCAATGTACCCCAAGTAGTCACTAGGTGGTAACATATGCAGACTTGAGCATACCTGCAAATCCTTCACCTCCTCATCTAATGTTCGTCAACATTAGAGAAATTTAATCGATCTTCTGATGGAACGAGGTCAGGTTTGTAGTGTCTCATAATGTTTGATAGAGACAAAACCTTGAAAGCTGGTTAGTTGACTAAAGCCATCTAGGAGGATAGCTGGCTTTCATGTCACTCTGGAGAGTCCTGTAGCCACGTTCACCTCCATGCCTGCCTGCAAAGCCTGGTCTGTAGGAATCCCTGTGAAACTTGATATGAGAGTTCAGAAAGGTAAATGTTTTCTATTAAATGCTATCAGTCTTTCCCATAAGGATAAAGAAGTTGTGGTTTGCAAGTTTCTGCCTTGTTGCTTTTGATATGCTTGCTGAACGTTTCCTGCTAATACAGGGCAAGGTTGCCCCACGCACCCACGCCAGGGAATAAGGAATTGAAAGTCTCCCTGGGTGGCCCCTACACATCGACTGTCTGTGCCTGACAGGCAGAGCAGGCTGCCAGGGAGCCTGTAGAGCCCCAGTCCTCTGCTCCCCTACCCCAGCACCCCAGCAGGAAGTAATTTACTGGTGATCTGGGCCAGGAGCAGTCTGCTCTGCTGTCTGGTTAATGGGAGAGCCACAGACAAAAGCATCATTCCCCAGCTCCCAGAGCTAGGCAGCAGAGAGCAGCTCTTGTATGTGTCTTAGGAGGAGCTCACTGTCTGGCAAGCACCAGGGCAGACCCAAACCCATCTAGGTGAAGCTGTGCAACACTTCCAAGGCTCAAAATCTGTTTGCCCCATTTGCAGGGAGCCTAGACGGCATGGCAAACTGAAGGCAGTAACAGTTTTCCTGCAAAATAATAGCAAAGAAGAGAGAGGAAGAGAGACATGAGAAGAAGCTACATACAAGACAGTCCAGATACAGACATCAAGAAGGAGAGAGGCTGATTCTCGAATTTTCATCTGCACAGAGCTGGAAAGTTTTCTGCCTCTAAGCAAGTAGCACTATTTTAAACCTTGGTCTCCCATTTCTGAGTTAATAAGTCTGCCCAGAGGAAAGGGAGGTGCCTGAAACGGGAGCATGTGGGCTTTATTTGGATTGTCCTAGCTACTGAGTCTGCCCTGCAGCTTACTAAGTGATTGGCATATTAATTAAAAAAAAATCCCCAGACATTTTTAAAACAAACATGTTTTGTCCTTTCTCCCCCTCTGAGATATTTGTTACCTTTCCAATAGACTGTAGAAATGCTAATTCTGAAGGCCTATTTCTTTACCTTGATTATGTACATGTGTGTTGCCTAATATAGCAATTTAAGGATGACATTTTCTGAACCATCTGATGCAATACATCACACCTGGCATGCTGAAAAGGAACTTGAGATTCTGTAGGGGTTTAGTCTGTATTTTATCATCTGCTAGCTGTATCTATAAGAACATAGCAAATGCTCATTCACTTATTGTCTTGGACTATTTCTTTGCAATGCAAATGGAATAATAGAGGATTGAATCAAGAATAGCAAATAGGTCCACATGGCCATTGTATGGAATTATGACTTCATGCTGCTCGAAGATGTTGTGGAGTCTCCTTTCCCAGAGATATTAAAACCCCACCTGGATGTGATCCTGTGCAACCTGCTCTAGGTGAACCTGCTTTATCCAGGGGGTTAGACTAGATGATATCCAGAGCTTCCTTCCAGATCCAGCCATATTCTGTGATTCATGTTGACTGAGTCAAAGGACTTTCACCAGACTTTTTTATGCATGTTTGTTTCCTCTGGCATCCATTTGTGTAATAGTGATCAGATTTTTATTGTAATCCTTTATTGTAAATATGGTGATTCAGTAAAAAATATAGTTATTTAAGAAAGTAAATATTGATAGCTAGTTCATGATGGTTGGTACACTTTAGAGAGATAGAAAAGAAAATGCAGTACCTGAAACACGTTGAAAAACTCAAACCTGGTCTAAGTTTAAGTAAGTTAGAAACTGTCTGACCACCCACACTTAAAAAAAACCCAAACCAAACCAAAACAAAACAAAACAAAAAACAGAGCAAAACCAAAAAACTCAAGCAAACAAAAAAGCAAACAAAGAAACCCAACAAACAAACAAACAAAACCCAACCCACACTAGTGTAAACTTTTAAACAGGGAGAAGAATCTTAGAAATCATTTTAAAAAGAGGGCTAAAGCAGACTGAAAATTATGTAGTTCTTCTCCTGACAGTTTAAAACAACTTTCAGGGACAATGTTTCCACCACCTCCCTACGTGGCCAACAGCAATCCCTGGCTATCTGTGTTGTTAGCCATCTATATTGCTTTTTTCTTGATGTCTACTCTAAACTTCCTTTGCTGCAACTTAAACTCCACACTCGCTGTTTTGTCACCAGTGGACACAGAAAATCTTATTTCCTTTCTGGCTGAAGTGCCTTTTACATATTTGAAAGACTGCTGACCTTGCTTCAGGGAGAAAAAAAAAACAACAACAAAAAAAATGCATCTATTGGCACTGCAAGGTCAAATTTGATTCTTAGCAGTACAAATCCTGACATCCTTTTTCAAGATCTGAAAGAGGCATGACATGGCCAAGAAGCTGTTGTCAGTCAAGGGGATGAAGATGCTGTAGAGTTATATACTGCTGTACCAGGAACACCTAGCAGGAAGGAAGGAGGAAGGACACAGGGAGCTCTGAAGATACCCTGCCAATTCTCCTAGAATAGGAGGAGTTCCCATCTCCAGTAGTACTTGAGGACAGGCAGAAGTGACTGGGACAAGGATTCTGCTAGCATCTCCAGGGATTTGGCTAGCCTAAGCACTTTAGTTCTGCTGGTCAGGGATAGCCCACAGGGCAGAATGAAGCTAAGAAGTAGGATGCATCTGAAGCACTCCTTGGATTTTCAGAACCCAAAAGATTAACTCATTCAGGATGATTTAGATAAATTTCTGTGGCTCTAATCTAAACATTTTATAGTTCATAATGCTCTTGATTTGCAAGGGTAAGCTGGCACTCTTGAGACAAAGTTACATGTGATTACTAAAAATATTCCATTTTAAATATGAACAAACTTATAGCATCATTTTTATTTTGTAGTGTTTAGATTGTATCTGTGGCCTCACAAGGAAAAGGATTCTTTTAACAAGCTTTAAACTAGAGGGAAAAAAAATGGTGGTCTGGTGCATTCTTGTTAACATTAAAATTAATTACCTAGACAAACATTTTTCAAAACAGTTCTTAAAAATTGATATAATAATTCTCTGTCAGAAAGCAAAGATGATTACACAGTATTGTTGCACCAGCTTTGTTTTTGCTGTTCATGTTCTAGGTGATATAAAGAGTAATTCTAATTGTGAGTGTTCATATATGCTCGAGTGAAAAGCTCCATCACTAGGAAGGAACGCCTAGCCTAGAGTGGTAACTTAAGGCTAGATACCTATGTGGCTGCTAGAGACGAAAGCAGATTAGTTTCTTTTACCATATGATTCTCCTCCCCCTCTTTTTTTCCTTTCTTTTTTAGTTCCTTGGCTCTCTTTGATTTATGCTCTTGCTGGTCTACTGTTTTGAGAACCTGATGTTGTAGAATCTTTAAGTCATCTGTGACCTAGGTCACTACAGACAGGAGCAATTTAGTAAAAGTATTAATTGAAGCTCTCTGGTAAGCCCTACTTCTGCAGATGAAGTTACACATCAAACATACACAGGCTGCAACTACACTTCCGAACAGACTAAGATTTTCAATATCTCATAAACAGGCTCCTCAATCACCAGAATCTAATAAGACTATAATCATCATTGACACTATAATGATTAAAATGAATAAAACCCATTAAGAAAAGTCATGTTGAGTTATTAAAAGTTTCGCTCTGTGTGATATGTAATCTTTTATCCATTTTTTATGATGAAATCTGTAACCATCTATCCACAAAAGACCATTAATTTACTGCTCTGTGGATGTTACCATGCTCTTTAGTTTAACAGCTTATCATTGATTTCTTGAGGGAGATATTATATTTGGAGAAATACACATGGAACTAAAGCCAGTATGTTGCTGTAAATTTGCCACTGACAGGATGATCAAAGTATTTTGGTCTAGTCAAAGCAGAGGGCTGGTGAACAAGCTCAGAAGAGCCTATGGTCATATCCCTGCTGTTGTAAGCAGACCCCGAGGCAAGGCAGCAGATACATGTTTTCAAGAATCTCAAACTCTTGTAAGAAAAGGTCATGTGCACTGCAGGGGGAAACACAATAAAATTTCCATTAACTAGAGCCTAGTTAACCGGCTTATTGGCATCTATTAGAAACAAATTGCAAACAAAACTGATCCTATTATAAACTTCCCCTTGTTCCCTCCGTAAAATAAAGTCACTGAATGACCCACAAAAGAGGAGGAAGGCAGTTTGTCAGATGACTTGCTTTATTTTCGAGGGAAGTATTATGTTTCACACACTGAAGGGTCTACAATCATGACTAGCAGAAAATTACATAGTTATGGGAAATACATGAATCAGTGCATCAAAAGTAACCTGGAGAGGGGAGGCAATGCACTTCTGCTTACATTCTTTTAATAGGGACGTTTTTTCCTCCTAGGCAAACAGCAATAAAAAAATGTGAATGGAAGGATGTGTACACAAACTTTCTGTCTGAGTGGTGGGAGAGCACTCTTCCTGAAGTATACATTTTCTCATAATAAACCCAGCTCCAATATCTTTATTGCTCATCTCCTTTTTAATCTTATTAACAATAAAGCCTAAAAATGTTTTGAAGAAGTCAAATAAAGGGTGTTCTTTTTTTTTTTCCTGAACATTCTTTCCATTTACCTGGGATTACTAATAAAGTTTCTTTCCCAACATTTTTAATGCTGGGTCAAATCTTCAGATAGTGCAAAGTCACTCAAAAGCAGTGAGGAAATGACAATTGTTACTTGCTGAGAATCTGACCCAATCTCTATATTTTTCATCTTTCTGGCTTTTTCCTTCAGTTGCCTCTTAGCACTTCAGATATAGCTATGAAACAAATAAAATTCCTCTTGGTTTATCTGAACATGCCACAGGCCAGTACCACAGAAATGTAAGTCCCTTTGCAAAGGGAATAAAACAAAAAAATATTTGCTTTTCAAATAAATAGAGGCATGACAATTATAATAGTCAAATATCACCTTCCTCTTAGCAAAAGAGAGGAGGGGATGGAGGATGCAGGAGCATGGAACATACGGTAATGACTGTGGATGTTATTTTGACATAGAATGCAGCTATAAGGAAAATGTTCTGATTTTAGGCACTCCATTCAGAGACAAAGGTGTGCCAGGGAATTTACAGAGAGGAGCTTGCTCTGGCCAGCCCTGCCCTTTCACGTGCTCTGCCAATGCAGGATGCTATTTATCTGAAAAACTCCATTTTCTCAGCAATGCTTTTGAAAGAATAATAGAAAGGCTTCAAGTAATTGTTGTAGTAGCAGCTTGGGAAACAATCCTAAAAGTTGTCTTTCTCTTCAGAGTAATAACTGACCCTTACTTCGAGGACAGTGACAAATACCTGTCACGATCATCTGGTTTTATACAACAGCTACATGCTTTACTGCAAAAAAAAACCCCACAACATGAAGGAGATAATCTACTCTGAACCTAGTAGGGAGTTCTTCCTGTAGTCTGGATCCTGGATTTACTGAGTGATCCATCCTGAGTTCTACTGCAGCACTTTGTAGGTCCCTGTGATGCGATTTTTCTTCCCTTGCGAGTGTAAGCAAGAGATTAAAATTCTATTGCACAAATGGCCCAGAGTCACAGAGCTCATGGCCATGGGGAATCTTTCACATTGTTCAGCCTGACCCTTTTCAGAGCACAAGCCAGGCAGCTCAGTACAGTTGTCTACAGATTGAGTCCTATGACTTAGGTGAATCTGAAGTATTTCAGTTTGTTGGCCATACGTTGATTGATTGCCATTAGCAGAAAATGGGCAGTCTGAGGTATTTATAGTGAGCTCTGAAATCATCTGTCCTTTGAAGAGCATTGATTTACTGCTCTGCACATGTGACCACACTCTTTAATTTAACAGTTCATCTTGCCTGGGGGCAGGGAATTTGTTAGTAACAGGTTATTCTGACAGGTGACCTATATTCCATGTTGCAAAAAATGGGGTTCCTGACAGGTCTTCCCTCACTCCAGCTCTGGTCAATGGTTTGATTCCATGTAAGTCATAACACCTCATATTGGGAAACACCTAAGAAAGGAGTCTTACACTGCTGTGCCTTTCTGCCTACTATCCCCATCCCAGCTGTTGCCAGAGCATATGCCTAATCAGGAGGAAAGAAAAGCAATCCAGGTTCAAATTCCTATTGCATACCAAAGTGCTGGTATTTCTTCATGATCCTTGCAACTAAATGACTAAAACCCTCAAGCATGGCTAGACTACAGTCATGTATTAATACAGAGCTTCAGGTATTATGAAAGCAAAGATTTCTTCCCTGCCCCTGGACTAAAATATGGGAGGGAATAAATAGGAAAATTTATGTCTTAACATAAAGGATGTTAAGGATAAAACATAAGGATGTTTGATTCCTTAACAAATGCTGCAAACCACAGTGAATGATGTCTGTTATCAAAAGACTTAAAGAGGAAAGTTATTAGGTAGATGAAAGCTTGTTAAGGAGAACTCTATGGTAGTGAATGAGGTAAACCAGAGGAAACTGTCTCCATCCTTGAAGGAATATTTACTTTAATACATCATAGACAAAAGATAAATTGATTTCTAAGATGTGCATAATTTTAAAGATATTAATGGATTTCATTTTATCTTCATGTTATTAAAAATGCACATCTTTCAGCAAGGCAGTGAAGAGTTTGTTGCATGAATGTTTCCCTGTTGTTAATCTGAACTGTAATTAATTATAAACTTTTGAGACAACTCTTACAGTGATCAGAAAAGTGGGGGAATTGTGAGGGAGTGGCATGCTTACAGCAATGATGAAAGAACAAGTCACTTTGAGAGTTTTAGCAAATCTGTTCAATGGTAAGGGGTGATTAAGGACTGATGAGTCAGCTGTTCTACTATTACAGGTGGAGACAGCAATAAAATCTTGCTGAGTTTGGCTATTGAAATTGTGTGGTTTCATAAACAGTATAATATTGTTCTGAGCAGGTAAATGGTGTATTTTAAGGATGACCACTTTACCACACATAGAACTATCCAGTAGCTGAAGGTCAACAGGCCACCTGCTAAATGATAATATAAATCCATAGAATTACTTGGTAGGAAAGTAATTGCTGAAGCTTTGTTCTTGTTGTGAAATTATAGTTTACTGAATAGGCAATATTTTCATTGTAAATATATCAAGGGAGAGAGGGAAGAAGAAAGTGTCTCAACAAGGAGTACCACATTTTATAATAAAGAAGTCATAATGGTTGGTCTATTTTTCCTTCCAGCTGGTGCAGAAAAACAACAAATTTCTTTTCCTTTCTTCCTCAATCGTTATGTCTAGAAATGTAACCTCAGCACTGTCTTTAAATTGGTGATCAGGTCATGCAGCTATGAATTCCCAGATGTGACTGCATCAGGAGAGTGGGGTGCTGAATGGCACCTTTTCTTTCCTAAACAAGGAATGTCCACCCTCAACAAAACACAGTATATGAGGAATATGAGCTTGCTCGTCCTTCTTTAGCCCCCTGTTATGTCTTACAATTGTTCCTGACCCTTGTCTGGTGGAAGCTCCTTCCTCCCTGCTCTCTGACTGTGTATTTGTAAGCAGAGGCAGATGAGAAGTTTCACAAACAGCCCAGTGAAGCTGGAAAAGTCACTCAGAGATCTGGTAGCACTGCACGGAGAATTGGCGTACCAAAATCCTGCCCAAGGTGGTCAAAAAATCACTTCCTTCACAAAGCATTAAACAGATTTCTGGATACCCCCTCAAGTGATAATCCCTTAGCAGCCAGGCCTCAGACTTCATCCCTTTGAGTCTAAAAATCAGCCGAAATTTTCTGAGGATCAGTCTGTAAGATTGCTATTATTTCAGAGTAGTCTGAAAAGTTATCCACAGCTTTCATCAGTCATCACTTAAGTGAACTTTGCTCTGCAAGTCCAATGACATCTTGATGTTCTTTTTGCTAAAATGTTCTTTTTATAGAATATTTTTTACAAAAGGACTTATAACTGATACTCAGGAGTATTCATCGTGCAGAAGGCTTATTTATACCCAGCATAATGCTAAGTGTTTTAGTCGTCAAATTGCAAATGTCTTGCTCTCACAGGGGATGCAAACAAGGTCCAAAGAGTTCTCAACTGAACCCAGACATTGCAAAATTTAAAGCAAATTACTGCCATGAAAAACTGTGCCAGTATTTTAAATGATTAACATGCAGGTCTATAGAAAGTCATTTTGAAGGCTCATTTCCGCAGGTGTGAAGTGCCTAGGCTTGCAAAGGAACTATTAGGACTTGTCTAGGTATAATTAAAATTACCTAATTCATAAATAATAAATCCTTTCTTTTCAATTACTCTTCTATCTAATTATACATCAGTGCTTAATTGATATTTAGCTCTGTCAGTACCTTGGTCTTTATGTAAAAGCAGAAAAAATACTTTGGGTTGGAGTCCACTTAACCAGCATCTTACTTGCATTCAAATATTTTTCTCACACAAAATAAAATACAGGTTATCTAAAATGAGAGTGTAAGTTGTCTAGATCACTATGTCAACAGTGAGAAGTAGGTATGTTTTAAGGCTTTTACGGGGAAACTTAGGCTAAGCAACAAGGCTTCATCCAGGACTCACATTTCTGTTTGCTGTTAGGTATGGAAAAGACTTTAAAATACAAGTCTAAAGGGTGTAAGGAGAAGAAGTATCTTGAGAGTGACTATTGGTGTAGTCTGAGGCACTGCATAATAGAACAGTTTCCTGTATAACTCTTTGGGAGATTAGTGTTATTTTCAAGTGAGTAAGTAACCAAGAATAATTTCTTCATGTGAAGACTTCTCCTGCATGGACAGTGATGCTGAGAGGCAGTTTTTGCCTCAGATCTCCATGGATAATTTGCAATAGTGTTTTGCTATTCGGAAATTGTATTACTGATTTCTTTCCTGTCTTCTAACATTTGCCATTAGTCTATATTTAGCATAATATCAGTGTACCTACTGGCACATATGTTATGTTGCCATTCTAAATTACTGTTGCAATGGCTGGATTCCTCCTGGACTCTTAAACTGAAAGGTCATTTTTCTCAGGTTTGCCATCAAGTCTTGAATTTGACCTCTGAACTCTGCATGACTACTCATAGAGTCAATCAGATGGGAAAGTTACACCACTGACTGAATCTTCCTTTATAGCTATTGCAAGGTCTCAACAATCTCTGCAATAGATAACCCACAGGCAAATCACATACCATTTGGTGGCAATGCTAGAATTGTACTCATTTACACAGCTGTCACTGAATTTGCAGTAGTGCTTTTGTACTTAGAAGATAATTTTTTTTTAATTTATCTGAAACTGTCTATCCCTGCACATGCTTTACTGATGTGAACACACACATGCTTTATATTCGCTGTGTTTAATATACAAGATTCTCTCTCTTTAGTAGCTGTTTTACCTGCTACCCAGGTTAGGAAAAGAATGGCAAATATTCAGAAGGGCTATATATTCATCTAATTTGTCCTATGTCATGATGTTTTCATCTAATTTGGTCTATATCATGATGTAATACTTTCCCATTCATATTTAAACTTCAAAGACCCACATCAATAAAACTTCTTTCCATGCTCATTCACCTATGACATACTATTCTCTAGAGACTAAAGTGTACATCATCCCACTGAATCTCCAACACATTTGAATGGAAATGGGCCAAATGAATTTACCATTATTCTAGGTCTGCAAAGACAGGTTCTCTGTGTTGAGGAAGTAAAATGCTTTTATCTTTCTTTCCATATAGTAAGGGGGGAAACATTCAGCAGCAACACATGAAGGTTAAACATCTACACCTCTGTTTCAGTTTATCAACATCTTTTACTTTCATCTTTCAATTAATAAATACAGATGTATTAGATGAGAAATCCTAGATAATATCTTTGTAGTACATTCAAGACAGACCACTGTTTCCAACTGTTCAAACAAAATCTAATGTGAACATACTTCAGGTTGGCTGGTTTAGAAGCATGAGTATAAAATAACTATTAGGATAGAAACACCATTACTCATAAAAATAACAACAGCAAGTTAATAATAAAAGTGTGCTTGCTAGAACTTGCAGCATTATTATTGTACATAATCCCAAAAACAAGGACATTTGTTTAGAAATCAGGGTATTTAAAAACAACTTAGAGTCTTAAGCTCCATGCTCCATGGAGCTTAAGTTACAATTTTTCAGTTACAATTTCAAGTTTTCCTTCACAAAGAAGACATTTGGAAAGTAACTTTTTTTTAAAAAGGAAAGCCAGGTCCTCTTGATGCTAGGACCCATAGTTTCAAAGAAAAACCAGAACATTACAGAATCATGGAATAGTCAGGGAATTTGTCAGCCCTATGACACAACAGAGTTACATTCTAGAATACAACTTGCTAGCCCAGGCTTCACAAGACCGAAGGGTTTGCCCCCAGAATGGGCCTGGTTATCAAGAAGAGTTACAGGCATTCACACAGCCTCATGCCAAAGCCTTCTCCTGCCATCCCTTGCATATGGAAAGTGTTAGACAACCCAAACAACTAAATCAGGCAAGAGAAACAAAAAGAGAATAACAATGACTTTCACATGTCCCATAAATATACCTTGGCAGTGAATCCATTTGCAAGCACAGCACACGAGACAATTAAGGGCAATTTTTCAAATGTGTTCTTTGAAATTTTAATGCAGTGTTGCTTGCCTGGTTTTCATAGGAAAACTCATGTTTTCATGTTGAGTTGCACGTGAAAGCTGGCATGCAACCATTCCTTGTGTAGTTTTAGAGGCTGTGAAGAAAGGCCTTTGAAAGTCTAACCTGCTGGTTACCATTCTAATGCAGAGATAAAATATTTTTTCTTTACCTTGATCTTGCAGGATTTTCACAAGCTTCAAGTGAAAATAAGTGTTAATTCCTCTAAGTAATTTTTGCAAGATGTCTGTGGTAAATTACCCGCAAGATGTAAGTAGCCTCATCTGATAGCTGGAGACCCTTAAAGTGTCTATTAGAAAACTATACCCATGAAAGACTTGCTTATTGATTGCAACCATTATTAGCTCAACTGGTCTGGGACAGAGAATAAATATGCATTATACCTCTTGAGAAAACAAGTTTCACAATTATACAGATTTTATTAGACAAACAAGATTTTTAAAACCTTGTATGGTCAGTTCCTCTTTGGAGAGGCTTGTCCAGCTTGGAATCATTACACGAGTTAACAGCAGCTCTCTGTATTGCATGATTCATCTGTCCCTATAGATAACCCTATATATCACTGCAGAGTGCTGATTAGAAGGGATGCTACAAGGACCTAGAGGCCTAAATTACTGCTTAAAACTGCATTAACATTTCACATTTATTAACTCAACATACAAACGATTGATCCAAAAATAAAATTAGTGGTTTCTCTGGCATAGTAGTGAAGAATAGCTCTTTGTGATGGAAGAAATTCTCATTCTTGATTGCATAACAGTAACCATTAAATTTCCTTATTATAAAGGCATCTAATTAGCAAAGATTTTCATTTTTTCCCAATACCACAGGGGGCCAATCACTATTCTGAGCACATATCACTTAGGTGCATAAAAATTTGCATTATGCTGTTGGTTTTTCTTTTGAGAGAATGCCTGGGAATATAACAGAATATAGATATGATGCTAGTATTTTCCATATAAAATTAAAATTCAGTTCAGCAGAAAGTGTGCAGAAAGGAAATGTATTTGAAGGTTCTGTTTCCTCTCTACCTTCTCGTTCTTCACCACTCCCTGAAAGCTTTGTAATGGATATTGTTACCACAAAAAGAAAATTGTTTTGTTGTTGGATATAAAATTCGCCTGCAAAACACATAGAGGTTTTCAGTAGGGCCCTGCTTCTTCTGAACATCCTCTTGCCTCACATAGACTACAGCTGCCATTTAAAACCATAGCTTGCATTTCAAGGCTGCTCCAACTGGGCTTACTTCAACTCCCTCTCCTCCACAAAGTCCAGCGCTGTGAAAGAGAAATTAAAACTTAGAGCTATACCTGCGTAAGAGATGTTGGATGAATGACTTTGAAGTCTGCATCCCAAACACTTCCTGGTGCTGTGTCTGTGTTTCCACTGGAGCTGGGAGGCTTGGCAGGCCGATCGTTAGGGCTGTCTCGTCAGTCTGGTTCTCAGAGGCCACGATCAGCATCTCACCACCCTGTAATGCTTAGGCCAGCAGGTTCAGTAAGTGCAGCAGATGCACTGAAAGGGAGCAAACTCTTTTGAAACATAATAATGCAGTGCTCTCTCACAGATCCTGCACCAAACTTAGAGTTATTTTGAGTGATGTAAGAGTACATGTCATGTATGGTGAGCATTAACGCACGTGCCCAGTCCCTCTGTGTGGGAGAGTGACAGGAAATATTTGTATCCTGAGTGAGTCCTAAACATTTTTACCTGAATGGAAATTAGTCACAATCCTCAGAAGAGAGTCTTTCTGACATGTTGACAATGCCTATAATGCAGTATCTGCACTTTTGAAAGCATGGTACCGCTTGGGGTGTTAGGATTATTTGGTTGGGGGCGGGAGGGTCCTAGTAATGTACACCTTTGTATCTTAATAACTATATTAAATTTGTATAAACCAAGTGAAATTAAATTTGTAATGCTTATATGGGGATGGAATATGCATCATAGTCAGAAGATATGAATTTTAGCTCTGGGCTCAAAGCATCTCAGCTATCAGCTATCTATGCCTGCTTTATGGAATGGCTGAATGGAATGAAACACCATGGTGAACACAAGCAAAAACTGCTAATTATTTTGATTGGAGAAAAGGGAAAAGAGAAGAGGGAAAAATACAACTTAGCCTGCACGTTATTCTTTCGGTCATGGTTTTCAAAGGCTGAAATAGATGCACAGAGCCACAATCTTGCCCATTGCTCTCTGCAACTACATTGATCTCAAGTAAGAGTTCAGCACTATTTGGATTTAGGAAAAAAGAACATTTAAATCATCACAACAGAATATTTCCTTTCCCAGCTAGAACTGTTGATTCAACTGCAACACCCAGCTACTGGAGACAGTATTTGAAAGTTGGTTTCAGCTCCTTACAGGCAGCCTCTGGATCATCTCTTGCTACTTGTGTATTTCTCAGTGTTTCTGGCCTCTCTTTGGAGAGCTGTGGAAATGCAAGTTTTCTCTCCATATTTTTATGTAGCAAACCCATACCCAAAATGAAGCAAGGGTCAAACGGGTGGTTAGATATATTGTCTTTCATTCCAGGGCTTCTTATAAAAGTGCAGCTAAAACAGCTGTGGTGGAATCAGACTGCCAAGAACACCCTATAACACAAGGGTATACCCAACTGGTTTATATAGCCTTAATTCAAGCAGCACAACTAATGATAATGATATGTTACAGTATTATTATGCCAGGAATGTATGAAATCAAGAGAGAACATTTCATTTTAAACTTTGCTGATTTTTCACATTTGCTTAGCATTTTCTCTAATGATTTCTTGCACTGTTTTTATGCCACCTCAGATAAAATGCCATCATACATGATATTTGCACCATTAGGCACAAAGTAAGCGTTAGTTATGATCAGAGGCAATGCTGTGAAGCATTAAAAAATGTAAAGGAAATGGTTTTCAAGCATACTCTCAAAGGCTGTGAAGCTTGAGTGTCATTTGCTTTCACCATGCCAGCTGGGTGATGTTCTGCATTTCAACAAAGCTAGCTACCATTTCCAAACAGATCCATATAAGATTTTCAGCATTCATATATGAGTGAGAGGTCCAGTAAAAAACACGCTCACATAGAAATGCAGAGAGCAGAAATCCAATGAATCTATCTAGAGGGAATTAAGTGAAACAAAACACAGTGTTTATAATTAATCATCAGTGAACATGGTCACAATGACATTCTTTTCAAGGAATGGAAACCATTTTCTGTCATAAGCTGCATCTTGTCAAACAACACCTCTAATATTTGGTTTTTATTATGACTCTTGTCTTTGTGGAGCATAACAGTGATTTTTTTACTTGCTGCATAGATAAAGGGTGAATAATGTAATTAGGTTGAATTAATAAAACTCATGCTCTTGCACTATTCACATGTCAGTATGGGAATTTTTCTCAGCTATTTCCTAATGCTGAAATCTAATAGAGTAGAGTTCCACAGGATTAAGTCTCCAAAATTATTCGGTTCGTCTCCAGCTTGTGAAGAAAGAACAAGACTAGTTTTGAGCTGTGTGAACTGTTCTTTCAGCATTTGGCTGCATCAATTAGAGCGTAGTAAGTAAAACACCTGAAAGAAGTAATGGAACAAGCTAAGATCTGCTGAAATCAAGTCCCTTGGTGTACATGTAGTCCAGACTTTTTCATGTTCTAGTCCCACATAAATTATTATAATTTTTATTAGAGTTTTCTTAATTTATTTACCCAGAAAAGCTGACCCAAGGTCCAGAATCTGATTTTCTGTGAGTTCACTGTTTGCAACACTACAGTGACTCTTTTGAACCATCAGAGACATAAAAGGCATTCAGATGATTTATTGGAGTGGATCTTGCTGCCAACATCTACTCTGGTGTGAATGATATGCATGATTCCATTGCATTTCATGAGCATTAACCCAATAGCACTCAAAGATGGAAGACAAAAATGTTGCTTGTGTAAAATTTTTAAGGTCCCGTGTGTTCACTCTCTCTGTGTATGAGAGATTTGCCATAACTTCATATTTGTTCTTTAATTTTTATATTGATCATTTAAACAAAAAAAAATCTAAACATCTAGTTTAGAAAATAACACAGCTTTCTGATGAAAATTATTGTTTATCCTCAAAATTAAGATGATTTCATAAGGCAGGATTGAAGTCTTGACTTAGACCAACATAAAATAAGTACACTCATGCCAAAATCTTCTCACATAATGACTGAGGTTCAAAGGCACCTCGGGAGTTCATCTGGTCCAGCTCCCTGCTCAAGCAGGGCCACCCACAGCCACTTGACCAGAACCATGTCCAGACAGCTTTCTAATACCTCCAAGGAGAGGGGATGCCACAACCTGCCTGGGCAAACTGTACCAGTGCTCAGTCACCCTCACAGTGGAAAGGTGTTTCCTAATGTTAGCCAGAACCCCATACTCTTTTCCTAATGTTAGCCAGAACCCCATACTCCTCTTCTTTCTTTCTTTGTTTCCACTGGGCACAAGGAAGTGTAGAGGTCACAGGAGCCGTGCCCTTCTGTGCTGCTTAGAGAAGGCAGTAGGAAAAGAGGTCTACTTTGTTTCCTTGCAAGTGAGCTCAAATATCCTTCTGTTTCTAACGCTTGCATTTCAAGAATATAGACTCTTCTGGAGACATCAGAAAAAGAATGATACAGGCTGCCAACACAGTAGAGGCATCACCAAAAATACCAACATAATACTTGCCTGATACTTGATACAACGTGATACTCCCTCCCTCTGCTTTGAGTTTTGACACAAAAAATGAATTAACAACCCTTTACTCTGAGAGGAAGTGGCATTTCCCTGGTATACAACAAGGCCTAAGAGAATGAGGAAAAATATCACCCCAGGCAAAGAACAAATGGTCTGGAGTAGTTACTGCCTTCAGGAAGGCTGGATGCAGCTATATCATCCAAAAAAGGATCTACCCCCTCCTGTTCAGAGTGAAGCTCACATACTGACCTCCCTGCATTTGTAGTACCATCAGACTAGCAAGGGAATGTTTTTGTTGTCATTTTCAACAGATCTTTTAATCAGTTGCTAATTGATAGTGAAATAGATCCAAAAATGCTGAATACTTGTAGGGTTTTCTAAGTCTAGAATGTGATAACAGAATAATGAAGAAACCTTAAATCTTGAACTTCTAATACAATTCAAATTAATATCAGAACAGCCTATATCTGGAGGAAACTTGTTGTTTTCAATTATTACATCAGCTAACTGTTATGATTCAAGAAAGGACAATAACATCAGGTTAATATTTCATTACATTTTTGCTGTTAAATATCAAAACTTGTCATTCTTCTCCTTACAAGAAAAGAAGTGTCTGAAAAAAATGTCATTGCAAATCAGTTTAATCTATCTGGCACTGAAAACACAAATCTGTCTTCCTCCTAACTGTCTTTTTTCCATCATGCTATTGATAGGAAAGGGCAGAGCTGCTGTTACTTAGACCTGTATTTCTGCACCTTTATGTGTTTGTGTTGGTTTGAAGCACAATTTAACCACAAATTTCCTGTGCTTGTAATGATCAAGGGTTTGTGTGATTACAGCACAACAGTGATGCTCTTCTGTTATCAGTGCATGTTTTGAAATGTCACTGAATTCTGACATTTTTTTGGCCTGGAAGGTCTAATCACAGACAGGAAGTATGGAATAAACAGAGATTGAGGCCCTTGTATACACAACATATTAGCCTCAGGCTATTGTCACTTCCATAGCATATTCAATTATCTGAATCCATATATTATTTAATGGCATTTGCTACTGTGACATGCTTTTGTCCTTCAGTCTAGCCTATATTGGTGCTCAACAGGAAAAGCTAAAATGCCCATGTTTTCTTTGAGTCAGGGAGAAAACTGATGGCAAAGGAGGACTGGCTTACCTTCAGGTTGCCGGAAACACTGGCCTTTATAAAACTTCTCTGGTCATTAATGTACTAATCCTTTAGGGTGGTCTACTGAGAGGAAGGGGGTTGTGGAGGCACCACCCACAGCCTTTCCAAGGTAAAGATGAGCCATAAACATCAAACCTGAGGCTAGTCTGGATTTCAATGCAGATTAGGGATTAAGCAGTGGGGTGCTGTTTTACATGTGAATAGGCTGACAGCAGTACAAAGAGGAAGCCAGAGAGCTTGGATGTTAGCCACTTGGTTTTGAAGCACAAATGTAACATCCAAGGGGAAAATATGGACAGTTGCCAGTAAAATGGGTTCAGCTAAATCACACAAGGAATTTATTTTTGCGGAAACAAATTCTTACACGTTATTTTATTTGAAACACAGATACTTGAATTACTTGTAAAGTCTTGAAATTTATTTAGCTGCTCTAGGCTTATCAGAATTCATTACAGTATATTTCATTTTGACCCAGGAAATGTATTTTCTTTTTTAAAAGAGAAGATAAAAACATACCAACCCTCAATATTCTAAACATGGAATTAGTGTCAGATAAGTGTAGTCAAAATCATCCCCTATCTGAGACTCTGGAATGAGATGTTCTTCAGGCTTTAAGAAGGCCACAGCATCCCATGGCAAACGGATAGCTGTGTGTTGATTTTTTTCCTTCAGAAGAGCTCAGAAAAAAAGTTGTCATAGACAAAAGTAACAGCTGTGCCATATATCTTTCAAATCTACAAAACATTTACATTAAATCACAAGTGAACCTCTAAGAAATAACTCTGGAAAAGCCTGAATTCGTCCCTTTCAGGATATGCAATCTAATCAGCACAGCACCAAGGGAGAGGAGGAATGGATTAGAAATAGCAGGCTCTGTTTATTTTTATCTGGGAAATATGGAACGTACATTTATGGCTTTGTTTGAGAACTCAGAATTTATAAATACAGTCCATAATTCTGTACTCCTCAAATAAGTTACATCACCAAAAGAGCCATTTAGAAGAGACTGGGTGAAGCCAAATCTTCAACCCCAAATTCATCTTTGTCTTAGGGAGCAAACACATTTCATCTGCAAATATTCAAACATGCATCAGCTAGTGCTGAACAAGTTCTGATTTATATTTTTGGTTCAGATTTAGCTGCCTCTAATGTCCTTCAGTAAAAATGGACTTTGTGAGATTTCCTCTGTTGCAAGCAAAAGTCTCAGAAATACACTGCAAAACTGAAATCCCACTTTCAACTTTGAATACACCAAACTGAACAGTCTGTTTTCAAAGTTGTCCTGATATAAAAGTTCATTCGGTTGAACTACTAGTAATGCAGCAGGTTGATCTCAACACTTTGGCCTACCTGAATAAATCAAGTGTATGAAATAGTTTCCTCTCCTCTGGTGTGAAGGAGGAGAGGGAATACACCTATTTGTTCATCAATCTTAGCAATTTTGGTGATGAATACCTAAAAGAATAGGGAGGTTTGTCAATGCCATGCAGATGTGGCCAGAGGATGGGATTGGAGGCTGGCATCACTTCCTGTCTGTGCAGCTGTTTTTGAGCCTGTATGAGAACAGATCTTCCCAATCCAAAAATAGCTTTCCCTTTTTCACCACCCTGCACATTTTCTTCCTTTTCTTACATTACTTACAGTCACACTCCTTCTCTCTTGTTGCCTGTCCTTGTATCTTTGCCTCTCAGGAAGTTCTTTCCATCTTTTTTTTCCTACATTATTTGCTACATTATTTCCTACATTATCTGCCACCACCTTTCTAGCTCTGTTCCTAATATAACCCAAAGCATCCAGTTCTTTCCCAAAGTCTGCCAGAAAATCCTGCCCATTTTACCACACTGTCATATGTTCCCATCTAGCAGTGCACTGCCCCTCTCTCAGAGAATGAGGGAAACACTATCCTTGCCTCACCCTCTTCTCTTCTCTTCTCTTCTCTTCTCTTCTCTTCTCTTCTCTTCTCTTCTCTTCTCTTCTCTTCTCTTCTCTTCTCTTCTCTTCTCTTCTCTTCTCTTCTCTGTGCTTCCTGCCACTGTCCTCTGAGGGAGACTGCAACAGACGAGGTCATGCTACCAAAGGCGAAACATGTAAAGGGAGGATTTTACTTGTGCTTTTTATGGGTAACTTTTCAGTTGAGTGGGGATAAACATCCTAACCAAATCTGTCTCCAGACACCAGGAGAGGAGGACAGCAAATAGCAGAGGCCGATGCAGCAGCTCTGCTGTCAGCAATCAGTGCCAGAGCCCAGGCTGGCTGCTGCCCACAGGACAGGAGTGAGGCTGAGACTGCTGAGAAACACACAGCACCTCTGCTTTGCAGGCTGCAAGCTTTGCCCTCATGCCTTCTCACCTTTCAGGCAGGTTCTTCCTCCTTCTCTTCTTTCTCTGCCAGCAGAGGCTGAGCCTTGGTCCTGTGGTTTCAGACCAGCTCCATCCCTGCCTAACAAACTGCCTCGAGCCTACTCATCATGCCATGCACAGACCATGGGAAAGGACAGTACCCCCAAGTACACATGCCAAGAAGAGAAGATCACTCTCAAGGAGATTTCTGCACATGGAGAGTAATGATTTGCACTTTGGTTTGGGGAGACAAATGCACTTTACTATGCAGTGTACGCTTCCGTTCACATGGAGGACTGAAAGAACAATTTCTGAATGGTGAAGTTCTGTAACTAGGACCAAGATCGTCCATCAAAGGGATCATGATAAAATGGCTAACTATTCCTGACCTCACAACTTCTTTCCAGCAGCAGTGCTCTTCTTCCCACACAGCTTACCAGTGGAAAGTGTATTATTCTTGTACATCTCATGCAAAAATGCAGCTTTTATTTTGCTTGCAGAAAATTAACCAAGGCTAAAATCAGGCTTAAAATAGAAATTATCCCACAAATTGGATTAGATACACATTTAACTGACAAACTCTTGAATGCTCCTTTTATATTTTTAAAAAATTCTCCAGAGATAACATTCAGTCCTACAGTGGCTGCAACAAATGATGGGAAAAGCCTGATCAGATGTTGCTTGTCCACCAATCTCCATGAAACATGAGTTGTCTTTGTCACTACAGAGAGCATTCTGGGGAGATTAAAAATTCGACATGGATGCCATTCATCCATGTGCATGGAGCCAGCACCCGGCCAATGCATGGCATGAATTCCACATAATCCCTCTTCTGTAGGATTCAGGGGTACATAGGCTTTATTCATACCATAGAGAGCCAAGAATTTTACCCATGGGAAGTAAAATAAAAACAATTCAAGACAAACTGTGAGGAAAATACCACTGATAAAGGATTGCAGGAGCATGTTTGGCGAATGCCCCTACTTCGTTGAACACTGGGGAGTTGAAATGTCAGTACAGGGAAGATCTGACCACTTAATAAATGTTCGGTCTGAGCCTGCAAACAATTACTTGTGTGAGTGATTATCAGCACAAGTAATTCTATGAAACTCAGGTCTAAACATCTGCAAAAATGTCCAAAACTGGTTTTTAAGTCAACAAACACAACCACGTTCCCAGCATCATCTGAGGGCAGTAAGTGATATACACAGTCTGTGTAGGCATTTTTTAGTTTGTTTTGTTTAAAAGGTATTTTAAAACGTGATGCTTTGGCAACAGTAGAGGAAATAATAGGAAAGAAGGCAGAGTGTAGGAGAGGGTTCATGTTCAGAGAAATCTTTCATATAAATTTGCTGCTAATTGCTTCCTTCTTCTTAAGACACCAAATGATGCCATTGATCATCCGCAAGTGCTGAGGACAGCACAAGGATGGTTAAATGTATCAGTAAAGAAACATTCTTAATGAGACAGAAAGCAGGGTAAATCTTGACCAGCAAATTTCACTACTTTTCAGTTTAAAGGAATATTGACCTTATTATCAGTTTTACTTATTTTTTACCTCAAAATTTGAAGGGAGAGTGAAAATCAGGTAATCATAGGGAGCTGTGAGTTGCTGTCATCCATATATTTCACTGGTCCTTAATATAATAGTTAAAATCTCAACCAGAAAAAGGGTGATCTAGTTTTTCTTGCTGTTTCACAGTCTCACACTGTCAAAGTTTAGTGAGATCATCACATAGTTACAGTTTTAATAAATGGTCATAATAACTAGAAAGGATTTACTCCAAAAGTGTTGATTCAAATTTTTTAATTCCTGTTTTGTCAAGCTGCTTTAAACAGCCAACCCCTGTTGTAAGAATATGCTAATGTGTAATTAAACTGCACTCACGTCATGCCATATGGTACATTTGAAAGATAAACCACTGTTCTATTATTTGGGGAGGGTCATTTGAAAAGGAAAGCAAAAGAAAAAGAGACATCCCAGGGGAAAAGACAGTTTATCTGTCCTCTCACATTTTATAAGCCAGTTTTAAGCATTAGGCACTGTTATTCTGGATGAGATTTGACAGTTTCGAGGTCAATGGATTCTTCATCTTTTATTAAAGAGAAGAGAATGTGCTGATATGCAACAAAAACCATTTTATGGGTTGTGGGGGTTTTCCTTTAAATTAGACATAATGAAGTTTTCAGGGAAAATATCTTTACTGTGAAGCCATGAGCAGGTAAACATGCACACATGGGGGAAGTAAGCTTTGGAGCCAGTGTGAGTTTTGCTGTTGGCTTCTGTGGGAGCAGATCCTGGTTCTCTGCCATTTTCCAGTCTGATATTAACATGCAAGTCAGGATGGGTGAGAGGGAGATATAAAGATAGAAATGTTGGATTCAGAAAGAGAGGCAGTTAAGTGCTTAATTATATAGAGGCATGTGGACAGTGTGCATGCAGGAGTGCAGACGCAGGCAAAAATGATTAATCTCTGGTTTTAATTATAGTTGATCGTTTGATTGTGTGGTCATTATTGAAAATGACCTGGTATTTCATTTGGGAACTTCAGAGTAGCAGGAAGGTGAGGAGATGCTGTAGTCTAAGGCATTAGCTTCTTTATTAGTAGATGTTTGTATTTTAATGTGCTTGACAGGTCACAAGTGAGATGAGTGATGGGCTCAACCTAACCTTTGCCAGATGATCACCTACATTAAAAAACCCTGCATAATTTATTAAAATAATTCAAACATGCTTCTCAGTAGAGCATTCATTGTCTACTTTTCTTTTTAATGATAACCGTCCATGATGGTACCGTCTGATGGCTACTCAAAGAGATGCACATTAAATTAGTCGGCCAGTGTTTCCAGCTTAGTTCCCAGAATCAAAGGGTGCAGGTCCTCAGAGGTATTTTATTTTCTAAAATAAAAATAACTCCTCCTCAGAACTCCTCTGGATTTGCATATGTCTACTCCCAAAATCCAGTCTACTTTGAATTTGGTAGGTACAAGCAAAGAGGCAAAAAAAACTCCACAGTGTTCTGCTCAGTGATGTGGTGAAAAACAAGCACCTCTTGAAACGAACACTTCAAGGCAAGATTGTGGCAAGAAGCCTGGGCTGCTATGTAGAGAATTTTAGTTTTCAGAGTTGGCAAGCAGTAGACTTTCAATGCAGGGTTATTGCACACAGAAATATGTTTCTGGCCTCATGGGAAGGCCAGAACACTACATAAAATTCTGCTGCAGCATGAAAGAGTTGAAAGGTTTCTTTCACATTATATAATCTCTCAGGAAATCTAACCTGACAAACAAAATAAAAATACCCTCTCCTCTCCTTCATTAACAAGAAAATAACCACCTTGTTAACCAACTGAGTGTAATCTCTTTTACCTCAGCTCTGCAAAGTACTTGCTTATCCTAAAGTGTGTTTCAAACCCCATTCCTATTCTGCAAGGCAAGAAAATAGGGTGTGCAGTTTAAAACATTTGCAGCCGTCATTCCACTTGATAAATCAGTGCTGGTGAGAACCATGTGAAACTGTTGATAGCATGAGGCCTCCACCACAGGCCCGTGAGGACTGCAGGGCAGAGGAAGGCCTGGGTGTTGTCTGCCCACCACTCTTTCTATTTTTCCTACATGCCCAGGTTAAACCCTTGACCCCACTGAAATAAGGGATGTTTTCAATTACTTGAATGGGACCAAGCCTTTGCCCACAGACTTTAAGGATGACCATCTATTATGACCCATCCAGGAAACACTGTGTTAAGCTCAGAACTTCTGTCTGAACTAGGTACTTTAGGAACATATCCAGTGTTGGTTTAAAGGTTTTAAATAGAGAAGCATTCAATGTATACCTATTAAAGGTGTTCCAAAGGCTAATTACTCTCACTCTTTAAAGACTGAATCTTACCTCCCATCTCAGTTTGTATATATTCAGCTTCTAGATGTTGAATATCACCATATCTGATGGTCTAAAGCACTCACTTCTATTAAAATATCCATACCCATTTATAGATCACAATCAAAACAGCTCTTAATATTTTCTTCAATAAACTGAAGAAACTTAAATATACACAATTTTCAACATGAGAAAATATTTATTGGCCAGCTATCACAGAAAAATATTTTTCAATGGAAAAAGGAATAAATGGCAAATCTGGATCAGATTTGAATATAGCCATGCCAAAATGGGTTTATTTTAATATGTGTATTAATATAATTGCATTATATATTTAAATAGGAACCACTGCATTGTCCTGACAATAAGATGTCACAGAGTCTTGCATTGTTGACTGAATTACAGCACTATTTTCAAAATGTAGTAAAATAGAGAAAAAAAATCTAATACAGTTTCCCAGGGAAGACAGAATTCATAGACTGCTGGCCCAAAAGAAATAAATGATCCTTCAAATCAAAAATAAAAGAAGTTGAGAATAGAAAATGAGGAGTCTGGCAAGAGGAAGGTGCATTCAAAAAAATGCATTCAAAAAATATGTCAGAATACTTGCATTCACAAAGAAAGATAAAGAATTGCTGGTCAAGTCCTTCTCTGTTAACACCAACTGTAATGGCTAAAATTGAGAAAAGAAGAGTGTGAGATGAAACATGACTAAAGACAGGAATAGGGTCTTTCTAACCTTGAATGAGGAGTTTGAAGCATACTTGGGGTTTGAAAAGAAGACAATAGACAACAGAAGGAAGAAATTATTTGCCTGCTGCAGATAGAAGACAATTGCCAGAAGAAGATATTTTTTAAAAATGGAGAAAAGAAAAAGGAAAAGATAGTAAGGCTGAATGAAAAATTAACTAGGACAGGAGAGGGTGAAAAACAGGTAGCTTTGAAAACAATTAGTAAGAAAGGAAGACTTTAGAACAAGAAAGGGTTTAAAGACTTGGAGTGGTCATAAGGCTGCTTAGAGAAAAGGGACTTCTGGACAGAAGACATCCGCACAGACAGCTGCAGCTATAGGTTCAGGAATAGTACTGTCCCTGAGCATGCTTATGTCCTCAGGAAAATGAAAACTGATCAAAGGAGATAATGAAAGGGCAATAAGAGAAAATCCAAGGAAGTTGGGTGGTCTTAAAGTTAGTAAGTTGAAAGGGGAAGGGTGGCAAGAAAAAAATGAAGGTGTCAAAGAAGTCCCCATTATATGGGAAATAAAAACTTGGATAAGATTACTTCCTTGCAGAAAAGCAGATTACCATGTTGGAGGGGATTAACAGGACAGAAGAAGTTTATGTAGTTGGGAGGCTAAGGCTATCTCTAGTCATTGACTTTAAAATTGCCAACTTTTTAGCCAGAAAAAAATTTTCAGAGGAAAAGGAAGTTTAATTATCCCATTTCCCCACCACACTCCTCTGTTTCAGTGTCCAAAATGCAAGTCTATTAGGAAAGAGGACTGGAGTGAACTAATATATCTACAAGACGTTATTCCTTATTCCTTATTATTCCTTATTCTGCCAAGATTTCTGGAAATTTCAGGCTCTGTGAAACTCTTCTGTTTCTTTCAGGGTGGTAAAAAACTTTGAAGCTTCTAAAAACTGAAATGAAAAGCTGTGAGTGGGAAGAAAGGAATCTATTCAGTGATGAACTGGTTTAACTCTCTTGTGGATTATGTTACCAGTCAATCTCATCTGAAGATATGGTACGACCTACCAATACAGAATAAATTAATAACAGCAGGTAAGGATATTCTTGATGTTCTCTTTAAATGCATGATATTTACAAATTATTAGATAGAACTACAGACAATATACTTATTCAATATGAACAATATAAATGTTTTTATCTGGACATAACTTGAAGTGATAAACCTCAGAATTTGTCGCCAGGGCTGGAAGTGTGTGTTCTTCTGGATCCTTTTTAACAAATTTCTAGCCCATTGTCCAGGTTTACTATAAAAAAAACCACCGAGAATTTAGCATGTACAAAAAAATTATTGTCAAAGAGAAGTTGCTTCTCTGCTATAAGTGCTAAAAAGGATCTCTTCCCTGCTTCTTTAACTGTGAAGTGCTATCAAGTCACAACAGTCTTATGTGCATGACCCAGTAATTTTCATTCATTGTTATCCAAAACAGAATCACAGAGAATCACAGAACTGGTAAGGTTGGAAGGGACCACTGTGGGTCACCAAATCCAAGCACCATGCTTAAGCAGGGTCATCCTAGCCTTGCTGAAGCCAAGGTAGATAATATCCACTGCTCTCCCTTCATCCATCCACGTACTTGCTTCATCACAGAAAGTAATCAGGTTGGTCAAGCATGATTTACCTTCAGTGAATCCATGCTGACTACTCCTGATCGTCCTGTTGTCATTCATGTGGATAGAGATGGATTACAGGTTGAGGCATTCCTTTCCAGGGACTGAGGTGAGGCTGACTGGCCAGTAGTTTCCTGGGTCCTCATTCTGGAGTAACATTTGCTTTCTTCCAGTCCTCAGGAACCTCTCCTGATCGTCATGACTTTTCAAAGATGACAATGAGCAGCCTAGCTGTGATGTCTGTCAACTCTCTCGACACTCCTGGATGCATCCTGTCAGGGCCCATGGACTTGTGGATGCCAAGTTCACCTAAGTGTTCTCTAACCCAATCCTTCTTGGCCAAGGGAAACAGAATGCCAGACTCAAGAGCAAGAAAATTTAAAAGCGATATGGAAGGAGTGAATTAAGCTACCTTGAAAAAAGACTGAAATGTGACTAAAGTGCAACAGATTTATTGTTCTACAAATAGTTTTCTTGATTTGAAGAATATATTTCTAGTGTAGTATTGCTTGGAAAGTTAGGTCACAGTTTCAGATTTATATTAACTTTGTATGAATATTGTGCTTTAGTTCTGTTCTTCCTTTGTATCTCCATATTTCATCTTGATTTCAGCTTCATTCTGAAATGCAGTTAATTCATACCGTAGTGCAGGTAAGTGGGAGCACATTGCTCTTAGCAGTCTGTGGGAGAATAAAGCTGTATTTTGTAAAACGTTGACGATGAAACATTGCCAGTGGCCTCTCTCAGTGTGCTATCTGTTCCTGAGACTTCAAAGAAAGAAGCAATTTCAGAAACAGAGATACATTATGTCCTTATTTAAGGGGAAGGGGTCAGTTCCTGGTTACTCAAGCACATCTGAAAAATGTAAACTTAAATACTATCAAATTATCTTTGTATGGTGGGGGAAAAGAAAGTGATTTGTGTGTACTATGAAGCCAAATTTTGTGTGTCTGTCTAGGCACTTTTATAGAAATGTGTAATGAACAACTCACCACAAATTATTCTCCTGGGTAGATTGTGTGAGCTTGAGAGCCAGTAGGTCATCCTAAAAGTCCCAACCAATGCAGGAAAGTCTTCTGCAAAGGGTTACTAAATGCCTTGTCTCATCTAGTTTTTAGTTGACTGGGCAATGACAGCCTTACAACTTCCCCTAAGAGATCTTTTCATGTAACATCAATTCTACATTAAGTCATTTCTGTTTCTCATTCTGTTGCCCTATAAAACTTTCTGTGGGGCAAGGGAAAAATAATCAACGTGAATGAGAAAGGCCTGCGTCACATTTAATTAAAAATATTTTTGCCCCTGGAATTAAAAGGTATGGTGATGGCTGGAGTCACTGGGGAGTCCTGACTAAAAAGTGTTGGCATCATATCATCTTATTTCAGTACAGATACAAAATGGAACAAAATGTGCAATTATGTCTTAAACAAAAATGTGGTGCTAGACATCAAATGCATGTAGCTGAAGCAACACATGAACACATGGCATCTTTGCTAAGTAATTTGCTCTTAATTGTCAGCACATTTAGTACTGGCATTTTTAGATACATTTTTGGTTCATTCTCTAACAAATTACTCTACACTAATTGTTTCTCCCAGCAATTTATTGCACAGCTGGGAGACCAAGTTGCAGAATTGCACACACACTACCTTGTATTGAATTCATTTCTTGAAAATGTTTAAAATTCCATGAGGTAGTCAAGAGTTATTTTAATTGCAGTGTCTACAATGAAAATATGGAATTAATTAAATGTCTTGCAGGTCAGGTAAGGTACAGCTTTCAGAACCTATTGCTTAGTAATGTTTCAACAACTGTAATAGTGTAAATCAAGATATCTTTTAGTAATGGGGATAACTGTGACATTTCAGAGGATCTCTTAAAAGCTTATTTTTATTTAAAAGGTGAACATCTGTTAAGGTAGCAAAGTCATCTGTAAGCAGAAGAATTATCTTTCTGAGGATCTTTTCATTATGAAATACCTGTCATGATTCTCTTCTGTACAAATTTGTTAGGTCTCACAAATCTTTCTCTCATGTCTCTCCTAAGGTACACTTATCTTCTCTGATGAGAGATAAATGTTCATAATTTTAAAAGAAGAAAGTTTTAATTTTAAGCACTCCAAAGTCTAAAGGCTTATTAAGGAATATTAGCTGGAACAATATAAATGGAGATGGATCTTTAGAAAATGCATTGCCTACTGTATGTGGGATTAACTTTCAAGAAGCGCTGATGTCACATCTTAAATTGGGAACAAATTGCTAAAAAGTCCTTCCCTCTTAGCTCATGAATCACACTTCTCTGATATGTCAAATCACATCAAGAGCAATCAGTCAAATTAACTGACATCATGAAGTGCTTAGTGATTTTTTTTCCATAGGAGAATGATCTCATAGCTTTCCAACTTTACACTGTAAGCAAGATCTTGAGACAATGAGGAAAAAGTGGTTGTATGAAGTTGGAATATTTTTTTAGTCTGAAGTGAGCAAATTCCTGGTAAATTCTTCAGGGCTTCAGGTGGTTTTTTTTCCTCGTTGTTGATTTTTTTGTTTGTTGGTTTGGTTTCTGGGGGTTTTTTTGTTTTTTATTTCTTTGTTAGTTTGGTTTGGTTTTTTGGGGTCTTTTTTGCAAGGCTTTATCATTGTAAAAGTATTTTTATAATTGAAAGTACTTTGTGCTTTTAGTAGTCTGTGAAATGTAAGTAGCATGCATTACTGCAGAGACTTAGCATCACCTGTACACCTTTGCATACAGTGAGCCCTTTGAATTACTGACCTCATTTTGAACACCTATTTTGCAAGACGTAACCTTTCCATTAGCAGAAGGACTTGGTGATAACAGGATGAATTCACCTGGTCAGAGCTCTTGAACCTGTGAAGTGCTTGGGCAGGAAACCCCTGTCATCGCTAGCACAAGCCAATGCTTACTGTGTACCCACAGCAAACACAAGGTCACAGAAGCTGAAGTTGGACTTGGAAAGACCCATATGGCTTCACAGCAATGACTGAGATGATGGGTGAGGGAAAGAGGGCAGCCTTCAGTATGGGTATAATCCACCACTGAAGAGATTCTGATGATGATCAACATCATAAAATAGATCTGCAAGAAAGTTAAGTCCTATTCACCCACATAAAAAGAAATAGCTGGTTTGGGGCAGGGGGGTTAGTGGTTTGTTTGAGTTTGGGGGTTTGGAGGGGGTTGGTTTTGAGTTTGGTTTGGTTCCATCTGTTTCACTGGGTTTTTTCCTCCATGTACCTAAAATCTTTGCACAATTTCCAAGATGGTGGCATGCAAAAAGTATATATGTAAAAATCATAGCAAATCAAATATTTGCACATGCCATCTCTAATTGTAAAATTAGACTAAAAATGTGTGCAAATTTGGCATTTTTTATATTTTTGTATCGTGTTTAATAATATAAACTTTTTTAAATCTCACTGTAATCAGTTCACTGAGCTCTTTTAAACTATTTAAAACTCTGAATATACCATTTCTTCCATTTAAACCACCAAAGGAAGTGATTAGCTAGTATATTTTTACTGTTTGTTTGTCTTCTCTGTGCAATCCCTTTTTTTTTACACAGGACATAAACATCTCTTTTGGTTTCAGCTATGAAGGGCAATCTAATAGAATAAATGCAGCCCAAGCTAAATTGGCATCGCTCTGTCAGTGTTACTGAGTGGTGTCTGCTTAACCTACAGCTGAATTTCCATTGATTTCAATTGAAGAAGGGCTAAGGTCCTTAATGAAAAAGGAGTAGAACCAAATAGTTCTTAGCTGAACAGTTTTGGGGTTGTTTTTTTCCCTCATAAATTTGCAGGCTGAAATCCTAAATCGTGTGGATCAGTTATCAGATTGTATTATGTGCTGATGTTCAGCATCTGTTAGCTAAATCAACAACTCTGAATAGCAAGACTGCAACTTTCTATAAATCACAGTTTAGTTAAAATAGCCTGTCTGTTACCTGCATGATACAGGGAGAGGCACAGCTCTTGAATAAGTGGAAGGGGAAATTGAAGGGCTGGGAAGCTCAAGATGGTGATCGTGTTATATGATGCTACTAGGGAGGGTCTAAATAGTCTTCCCCTACCCTGATGTTCTGTGCTTGCAGAGAACATAAAAACACCTAAAATGCCTTATTTAATTTTTTGTAGATAGATTTTTGTAAATTGTTTCAGCTGACCAAAAAAAGGCTTTGCTGCTCTGATATAAATTCAGGGTTTTTTCCATCCATATCAGCTGGCCCAGTTAAAAGACAATCTATTCCTACAAAACTTATCTCTTATCCTCAGGCCACCATTGGTACCTAAAATAATACAGGCAATACTGTAGTTGGCAAGTAGTGGCCAAATACTTCATTTACCCATTTCATTTCATCAGGCTACAAGTGATAGCCAGCCTTATCACCTGAAGAGGTAATGTCTATACTGAAGACCTTCACTCTCCTAGCATCCTCACAGGAAAAATCCCACAGTTTATACACCTGACATATTGAAATGGGGAATATGAGTAACTAAGGGCTTTTGTTTGCAACAAGATGCTGAAGGGAAGGAAAAACTAGCAGATATGTTCTGATCTGCCCCTTGAAAAAAACAGCTTAGAGTGGTTGCATTGTGAATGGTCACATAACAATTGATGAGGGAGAGGGCCAGCCCTTGTGGTCCCTTTGACTGTGTGTTGTGGACCAGCCTGAGGGGTGCTATGCACAACCACTATGAATGGCTGAGTCAAGATTTGCCCTGAGAGGTGTTTGGAGCACTGGAGGTGTTTGTTATTCAAGCAGTCCTTTCCTAGGCTGCCATGTGTCCTCTGTGCACTCAGGCTGGAGACTGCTCCTGCTCACTCAGCAGGATCAGAGACTTTTCTCTCCTCAGCATCAAAACTCAAGTCAACTTCAGCCCAGCTAAAAAAGCTGCAGTTGCAGCAGGGCCAGGACTTAACCCAGAGATTCTTATTAAATATATTTTCTTCTGGAAATTAGAGTACAGTAGCCAGTATTCTAGTTAACCTTTGCAATTACATATTTATTCTGGTGCACACAATAATTTCTTATCACGAATTGTTTCCATATGGAAACTTTAGACATTTCTGTTTCCAGAAAAGGCCTCAAAAGGATTCTGTTCCCACTTTTCTGTTGAAGTGTGATTATATTTATAACAATTAAAAATGCAGTTTCCCTTGGGGAAATGTCAGTAGTAATTATCACACTGATGATTCAGAGAACGCTTCCTTCTACAACTGTCTCTTGATAAATTGCTGGTACTTGTTTGACACTCTCAGTTCTCTTGTTTGATTAAATAATCATCGGAAAAAACATCATCACTTCATAGTCAGATGTCAGTCTCCTTTCATGCTGAAGTGCATTGCTCTTGCTGTTAAAAATCACAACCACATCACTATGTGAAAGCCAAAAAAGCTTCCAAGAGCCCATCTGTGTAGCTCATAGTGTGTGTCAGCAGTAACTAGAAGAGCTGTACACCTAAATTCACCGCCACATGGATGGAAAGTTCAGGGATAAAATCCTTGCCTTACTTAGCAGCAGTACATACCAATAATGAAACCATTCATGGATCTGCTAGTGTTTCCTCAACTCTTGTTCACAGTTGCCTGAGTTTCACTGTGTATTAGGCTTGCAGCTCCTGATGACCACATTTATTATACCCTACACCACTGGGCGAGGGAAGCAGTCAATGGCAACATTTCCACTGACTTCAGTGCGTGCTAGGTCAAACTTATAATCTCTTTCTGAAAATATCTCACTTCTCCCTGTAGCCCCAAACCCTACATGTCCCACATCTTCACTTCTTTCCTTGAAATCCTGCTCACTCAGTCATTCCTTGGTTGATGTTCTCTGCCTTCATCTTCACAGCAGACACCACATGCAAATACTAATGCTTACCAGCATCTTATTAGCATACCATGAAGTGGTAAACCACTGTAAACCTCACTGCACCTTTCCTCTTCCTTTCATTACCAAGACATTTCCAGTCTTGTCTAACTGAGACCAATAGAGTTTCAGATCACATTCTCAAAATAATACGTGTTGGAAAATAGTACTACTTTATCACAAATTTCAATCCTTTTGGTAGACGACTGTGGCTCTGGCTTTTTTCTGTTCTTCTGCCTTATTTTTAAGTTTACCTATTGTTAAAGATGCAGTTTCTAACAAACATGTAAGAAATTCTCACATCCCAGGCCAAAGCCTTCACAGTTGTTATTCTCAGGAAATTTTACTTGCTTGTTTTCTCAGCCACTGGCTTATTTGTGTACTTTATTCACTCTGACAAGCAGTGAAGCATGTTAGTAGTTTTCTTACACTGCAATTCATTTTCACTACCTAAGTCCTTTCTGTCAATATGAGACACAATACACTGGTTCTTTTTCTTTACCTTTTTTTTTTTTTTTTTTAACACGTCCAGTAAAGAAACGTACTGTTCCTTTAACCTCTGGCAAGGAAGAGTCTTTCATGGAGCAGTGAATGGATCAGCTTTCCAAAAGTGGTTCAGCAACAGTAATTCTGGGTTGTAGCCTCCTTTGAACTCTTGATCCATCATATCTGATGTGCTGTCTAGGCCCTTGACTGATTTTCAAATCAGTCTCTACCTGCACAGAAGCTACCTATGCATTTGGCCAGACAAATCACACGAGCAGATGTGAGGTGACCCAAACGAGGTACATAAATGATGTGTTTGGGATCAGATTCAGTTGCCTGCTGTGCTAAATACCACATAGACACTAACTGAAAAGACAGTACACACTCCAAGAAGCTTCAGTACAGCAACTGAGGAAGGAAATCAGCACCTATGAAGTGGGAACAACAGAAGACAAATGAAGTATAAAACAATGTTTGGAAACTAAGAGAATTAAAGAATATCAAACACCTTTGAAGTTGCAAGGTCAAATAATCAAAGTTAGGAAACACAAAATATTAGACTATTTCACTCTACCTTTCCTTATGTGATTATGTGCTGTTTTTTTCAGCAGAAATATTTTGTCATTCAGGTAAAAGGTTGTTGACCTAAAGAGCAAGTACTTACTATTTTGTTTCTTTGCACTGGTCTCCGTGTGCTTTCAGAGTGCACTTACTGTATGTTATTCAAACCTTTCCCATGAAGAAGGAATTATTCATGAACTTTGCCATGATATTTCTCACTGCAGGATCCACAGTTTCACAACAGCTTCAGCAGCCCATTATGATAACCCGGCAATGGTCTCTCATCTAGCCAAGTTGTTGGTAGCCCTTCTCATAGTACTTACAAAAAAGTCTCTGTCACTTTTTGAGCTGATGGTAGAAATCCATCATAGATATTAAGAAGACCCTGGGGTGGGTCTTGCTGACATCTGGGATAGATCCCTGGTCATGAAGAAGTTGCCCTTGGTTCTGCCTACTACTGGGGCAGGGGAATGTTCATGACCCTGCAAACACATTCCTGCAATATAATAGACTGTCAGTCTTCCACTGAAGATGGCTATGTGGAAGAGTGAAGTTGGTGTTCTGTGTCATAGAGGACTGAGCATTAGAAAGGCCTACAAGATGGAAAAGCTCTCTGGTGTCAACTCCATACAAAGAGAATCTTCAGGAAATTTACAGCCACATCCAAAGACTGTTTTTTGAAGTAAAATTTAGGTAGGACCTAAGCACAACCTCTAAACTCTGTATGTTCTTTGCTTTTTTACTGTAAAATTTCCCAAGTGCCAAGAGTTGCATCCTCTACCCCAGAACTGTCACAAGTCAGCAGTTCTGAAAAGTTCATCACACATCTGACTCCTACAGTAGAACAGGAACTACTGGCTGTCCCCACATCCTCTAAGAGGCTCAGTCAGGAAAGTGTTGTAGTTGTATTCTGCTATCACCAAGAGGATTTGTCTCCATCTGAAATGCCATAGTTCACATCAAAATTGAGCTGAAAAATAAGTTCCTACTTTCAGATAGATTAGATAGATAGATAGATAGATAAATAGATAGATAGATAGATAGATAGATGGATGTGCCTGTGCTTTACTTCCCTTAGTAGATTTACACCCCCTATCTCATGCCTCTCAGGCTAATGTCCTTGTTCCCAAGCTGTGGAATGCTCTGAGGTAGAGGGACTTTCTTGTGTCACAGCCCAGGGAAGAAGTCATGATTCAGTGGGTCAAAGGCTGAGAACACAAGAGATTATGGCTTTGTAGCCTACTCAGCCTTAAAATACTCCAACAGATCTCTTGAGAGCCATAGTTTTTCAACTACTTGCATGATGGCAAGTTTGGGGAGCATCTCAAAGGGATGATAAAAGGTGCAACCTTGAATAAAGGCCACAAATTAATAGAGGCTGTCAGATTTCAAGATAGAGGAGAGATGACCTATGTTTTTCCAAATAAAAGGTCAGCAGAAATTTTTAGCATGGGAAGAACACCATGTTTTTCTCCATATTCCTTCTTAGAAGTGGCAGTTTATTTTCTGCATAAATATGTGTGTATATATAAAGTCACCATGCACTGTACACCCAACATAGAAAATTTCTATGGTGTTTGGCAAAGTTGAAAGTTACTCAAAGGAAGATCATATCATGGGAAATACCAGGCAACCACAGTAACAGGCAGGGAGACCCATCCAGCCTACAACAGAACACATGGCTAGAGAGCATCATGCACTGGCAGATTTTCTGTTTCACATCAGTGACCACATATTTCAGCAAGGAGCTAGTGAGAAAAAGTAAGTGTGGGAAAGGGGAATATGTAGCAGATCTCTACTCTTTAGAAAATGTATTGTACTGCTACCTGCAAGAATATATGACCTATGGGTGAGCAACTTGGTTTCCAAAAAGAAATAAGCAATTTTTCCTGAGCTTAAGCTGTGAGCTGGGACAGGATCTCAAAAGTGGGAACAAATAATGTAGAATGGTTAGGTTTGCCCCTTGCCTTACACCTTTCTCATCTAGTCCTATGACACAACAGGTGAAAGACCCCTTATAGTAAGTGGGAAGGGGCAGAGAAAGCTTAAATTCAGATGCTTGCAAGATGATAGACCAAGCTGAAATCCTATATAAAAGGTCCTATATAAAAGGTGATATAAGCTATCAAGTGTCAAACTGGCAGTTGTGGAGAGGGGTTGTGCTTGCAAGGAGAGCCACTGTCACCACCAGGCTTGTTCAAGGAGGCAGGGTTGGTCTGTCAGGGACATGTTATAGCTGATGGCTGCTTGCAAAGCCTGCAGTGGCTTAACTGCTCACAGTTTAGAGGAAAATATATTTAGGGTTTTATTGACACACACAGAGATGGCAACTCATTCAGTTGTGGGCAACAGAATGCCTCCTGCTCCAAAACTGCAGGTAAGTGCTGCATTGGTTTAGTGCCTACAAGCTGGGCTGCATAATTTCCTTATAGAATTTCCCCAGATGGAAGTACCACAAGCAATTAGTAGTTATAGCAATTCTTTCTGGTATAATTTGTCTTTTGGGTGAGATTTTTGAGAACTGCAAGTGTTCTTCCTCAACCTTTGAAAGGTATATTTTATTTTTTTCACCAAAGCAATATAGTAGCTTTAGAACAGTTTGTCTGAACTTCTAAGTCCTTATGAACACTGCTATAAAAAAAAATCAGACTTTTCTACACATAGACAACTTGGCTTCTGCCCTCAGAGATGTGCTGTATATGTACACACAACAGTCTTTGAATAAGTAACATCTATAATGTTATATTTACTCTGATTAATGAAGAGAAAAGCATTAGATCTCCTGAGTCCGTAAATGCTGTTCTGCAATTATGCTACAGCTGATCTTTATCATTTGAGCTGATTTTTCATCTCATTTTCTCATTTGTCTGAAGTTGCTTCTTTAAAAATTAGGTCTTGCTATTAACAACTATTATTAATTACCTTTATAGAAGGCCTGTGTCTGCAGCAGAAATGTTGTACTTACAAGTTCTGTTTTATCCAACTTTGGTTTAAATTGTTTGTTGCTGCCATTTCTCTGCAAGCTCCTGGGGTTATCTGAAAGGTAGTGCATTAATCAACAAAATACTTCAGAATTTGTTATATGTAATGCTGAGGTTTGGAAATAGATGAATAAAAGTAAGAAATAAAAGTCAGAAACAGGAAGAAAGTTGTACCAGACCCAAATGTTTGGCCTAAAAACTCGAGGCTTCCTTAAGGGAAATGAAAGAATGTTGCAGAGAACTGAATCTGATTAGGGTGCAAAATCATGACTAAATTCTAAAGCATGTATCTACTGAGAAGGGCGTAAGAGTGGTTTCAAGGCATGTACCTCCTCACTACACTTTTAAAAAACCTACTCCAAGCATCTGACAGAACAGGGAGATCTAGTATCATAGGCTTTGTTACAAATACTGATGGCATACTAAAGCTGCTGTAGAAAAAGGTAGCAGGAGCTCTAGAAGTACCTCCGGTCTCAGCATTGAATCCAGAAGCTGGCATTAGGCACTGGGAGTCCCTCTCCAAGAGCACAGAGGAGAAGGCACAAGCACAGAGGGACATCTCCTCCTTCAGTGGAGCCTGCATACTGGGACAGGACTGCTGTGCAGTCATGTCTTCCCATTGGGGACCAACTGGATTACATCACATACTCTTTCTGCCTCTGTGTGAGGGTTTCCTTCAGGAAAAAAAAAAAGTCAATTTTGTACAGCCTAGTCTCTCAAACTGTTTGGGATCCTATTGTCGTGGTTTATGCATTGAAGAAAGGACTCTTGACAATAATTTCAGAAGGCTAAAATGATTTATTAAAATGACTCCATAATTCTAGTATTTTTCTATATCTGCTCAGCAGAGAGCATTCCATGCTCCTGCTGCTGCTTCGTCCAGGAAAATGTGTCTGAAAGTTTACAATATCAGAAAGATAAAGTTATTTCAACTTCAGTCTCTTCATAGGTAAGAAGAGGCCAACCAATTCCATGTCCTTGAAGAACAGACACAAATATTTTGTTTACAGAAAGCTTATACAGAATAAAAAACAGCAAAAAGATGTTCTCCCATGAGAAAATAATCAAAAAGCTTACACACAGAAAAACTTATAATATGTTCATAGCAACAGGATCCCTAGCTCCTAGTCCTTGTTCCCTTGATTTTCTTTCTGTTAATGTCTGGACTCTGGCAGCAGCTGAATAAAATGTTTCTAGGATCAGGCAATTCTAGTCCAGCGACTGAGCTTCTTTGGGGGATAGATACACTGCTTTGCTAGAGTTAAGTCTGAGATACCTATACTGATATATAGACAGGCCTTGTGTGAGGGGCAGAAGGGATTTTAAAATTACACCATTGGAAATACAACAGGAGAGAGAAGCAGTAGTGTTCTCTTACCTATAATGCAGTGTTACTGCAAAGAGAAGGGAGAAAGATGCAAAACTAGTGAATTATTAGAGTACAGAAAAGTTTAATGTAGGTATTTTAAGTGAAGCAGATAAATGCAAGAGGAATTAGATGTGTTATACAAAGCATCAAAAAGAAGTCCCATGAAAAAAACAGCTCTTTCAAGGAAAGATATTCTGTTTAGCAGAAACTACCTCCTTGTTGAAATGTCTGTCCCATTAAGTCATCAGTCTGTGTGGTAAAGCCAAATCACATGAATGTTAACAGACTAACAGACTAAACAAAACTATCTGTGACAAAATAAAGGATAACTAGGCCACCACAACTGTAATGCAAGAGACAAATTCAAAGTTGCAAAGGTATTTGAAACACAGTAGAAAGCATGTTTTCTTAATCCAAGTATCTAATAAGCACTGAAAGAATGAAGCATACAATTGGAAACACATGCCCAAACAACATGTGACTGCAAGGGGAAGCATGGTATAAAGACTGGCTGTGCTTCCAATACCCCTGGAGAGAACTGACACCATGCAAAGGTGTTGGCACCAGTCTCCAATAGGAAAATGCAGCTGGAGGATGAAGCTCTGTTAATGAAACAAAGGTTTTACTAAGTCTCTTAATTGAATCTACACTGGTATATTCTATAGCAGGTTGTCTTCTGACACTGCATAGAAATGAATAAAAAGTGAATTCCAAATAGACAGTGGAGCTGAATGGGATGTAATCACAGCAAGTGCTGTGCCCAAAGTTAAAATTCAAAGCTCTGCACATTTCAAACAGCAAGATCAAAATGAGTCTGTTTGGCAAAGCTGTTCTGGTCTGCCTGCTAGCAGATAGAAGTGTTTGAAAGTGTGAAATAGAAAGTCCCAAGTGTGCTTGATTGAAGAGTGCTCTGCAAACACAGATGATCAAACTGAGTAGATAACCTATTTACAGAACTGAATTCTAGACTTCCTTTCAAAGAACGCCATGGGACATCGAAGAATACAGGCATGCAATAAAGGTGTGTAACAAATTTTATATGTCTGAGGCAATTTCAAAGAGGGTGGGGAAAAAATCGGCATACTAAAGTTAAAATTAATAGTTGCTCCCAGGGAAAGCCATAGAAAAAGTAATGTAAGATGCAATCAACAGAGAATGACAAGATAGCAAAACAATTAATTGTCACAAAAAGTTTATTTTCCTATATCTGCTTTATTAAGGAAGAATCTTGTTTGTAGAGTTTGCCTTTTTTTTTCTTTTTATAATATATTTTGTTGGCAAAGATATCTGAATTTTTCTGACAGACTCTGAATGCCTTGATTTAATCCAGATTCTGATATAAAGAGTAAACTATTTGAGTGTAACACTTATTTAGTAAGTTGAAAGACAGATAACTAATAGATCAACAGAAGAGACAGTCCTCACCTAAGGGAGAACTATCACAGCTCCTCCAGCAGTTCTCCTATGAGTCACCACTGCTCATTAATTTTATCAATATTTTCAGGGGAGGAATTGCTGGAAAAGAATGTGAATTTCTTTAGACATAAATGCATTTTAAGGACTTGTCACTTTCACTAAATTACCTGGATCACATGGTAAATGGTCCCACATGTGCTTCCACATTTGAATTTATCACAGGATGTGGATCTGGAGTAGCATGTGGTTGAAAGGCTGAAACCTCTGAAAGATTGAGAACTGAATGTGAAACTTGGGAACGTGAATTCCCAAGGTGATGTGGTAGCTTATAGTGGTAACTCAAATTGAGGTAACAAGCAGAGACGATTTTTAACTATCTGTGGCATAAATCCATCATTAGAATTTAATCTTCACTTTGAAAAGTCTGCAGACTTATTGGAAGAATATTCAGAAAAGTGCTGGAATAACTATCCATATTCAAAGACACAATTTAAGATTTATTTTAGTTTATCCATGTACCTTCACTTCTAATTTGTCACCACTGAATGTTGCATTGAAGATCTCCATGGTGGCATAAAATTACATGAGATGACTGAAATCTCTAGGGAATGTAAAGTCACCAGAAAATAACTGACATGAGATATAGTGATACCAACAAATCCCTAAGCTATTGACTAAGGGCTGTGGGATGTAGCTATCCTTTGCTAAATCAATTGCTTAATGTCATAGGCTTTCCAAAGCATGGTATCAAACTGGATGCAGAGATAAAAACACCACAATTGGTTATCTGTCAAGTTGCAAACAGCCAAAAAGACATTAAAGTGACCAAGATGATCATGTTAAAAAATGAGAATCAATGCACTACATGAGTAGAAAGTTTGTGAGATCATCTTGTGAGTATCATCCTCTGCAACTTGTGGTAGAGGGTTAAAGAAAGACTTCAGGGATTTGAGAAGAAAGCAAGAGCCATGGCTAGATGAATATCCATACCAACTTTTTAGAGGCTCTTCCACACTTGCAAGTTACAAAGACTGTTCTCAGGACTTAACTTCTGGTCTTAAGTTGAACTTTTGTCAGTGAAAGAATGGAACATGTAGGAATAGGAGGGAAGTTGTGTGAAGAGTGTGTCTTGTTCATGGGTAAGGGGGGTGGCTGGGAATCAGATAGAACAGCAGGAGGGTTTTAGTACAGTGACTGCAAGGAAGACAGCTGCAAGGTACAAACATGTTTCCAGTTGCAAATATGATAGAATAAACAACAAAGTTTGAATTGATGCAACAAAGAATATGAAGAAAATTAATTCTTTGGATTCTTTTACAAAAGTGGTAGGGTGTATGGATAGCACAGCCAGAGAAGAGGAAAGTTTTATTAGTGAGAAGGCGGTCGTCAGCTTTAGCACCTGATTGGAGTAGTCATGTGAACAGTGAAAGGAAGGACGTAATACCAACTTGGTAATTATAACTTACAACCAACTGGTCCCAAAAGCATATGGATTGATGTACTAACTAATAAAGACCAGGGTGCTCAGAGGTGTGTGTCAAAAACTGCCAAATTAAACCCAAGAACGGCATGCTTTACCTCTTAAACCTTTCTCTGCAATATCTAGGCATAAAAATAGTAGCATCTGGACAAACTCAGCTCAGCATGTGCACAACTTTGTCTCATGCAGCTAGCAATAAACCACCACAGATAGTTTCTAAAAATCATGGATAAATCCACATCTTGAAAGGCATGATGTCCAGCATGGGAAAAAAAATTATTTTTTGGATCTTGTTATGATGTATTAATTTTTAGACTGGAAACTGGTGGGCGGCTGGAGGCCGGAAATGCATTGCGTATGAGAAATATCTACATGCAGGGCAAGTTTCTGACTCCAGAACAGTCCTCAGACAGAGTGAAATGAAGGCAAAAAATCTGAAGTAAAAAATCGCCATACAACATGCAGAGGGAACTGTATTACACAGCAATTAGCCTATATTACATGTTATAAAACACAGGAAGTTGACAAGGGAATCTACAGACAAAAGGAAAAATACAGGAGTAATATGCAGTAAAAGGGGTAAAAAGCAGTGAAAATTCTAAAGTATAGCAAAACCAAAAGAAATCCTCTCAACAGTGTGGATCTAACATTAGCTGGAAGTTCAAAATCAGTGTTTTAATATTCAGTTGAAAATCAGGGTGATGAATTTTTAACAAAAAAGGGAGATTAAGCACTTTTTAAAATATTATTAACTAAAGAAGATATTAAACAATGTCTACCGGGTTAGAGAAATAATCAGTGAATTTGGAAATTCTATAAAAATAAAAGAAAAAAGAAAATAACAGTGGAAGTGACAAAATACGAATTTAATAACTTGCATTCCTCTCCCAAATATGTCAATCAACATAGTTTTTATTAAAAAATATGTCTTGGCAATGCACATCTGATTTATTTTAAAGAGATTATGGAGTTAGTTTACAAATGTCTCAGCCTAGGCTTCTGTAAGGAATTTACCCCTAGATATTCTAATCTTAACATATTATATGTTATCCCTACAGTACCCTCAATCAGTAGGTGCCAGCAACTATTTAAAGCAAGTTAAAAATGGGCTACTTTGAAGAACACAGAAGAGTGTCAGTGGTATAGATATCATCATGAAATGGGATTATGGCTAACGTGATTCTGTGCAGACTGGGATGTTCAGCACTACTGGCTGCTGTAATCAGGTGGTCAGAAATATGTACATACCTAATGTTAGTCAAATTTGTGTCAAAGATGCACTTGCCATATTGTGTATGTGGCACCTGCATACCTACATAGCTACCACCATGTCTATGGAATACTGTTCATGCAGCAGAACTATCAGATGGCCTTTATTTTATTATTAATCCCTTTTCTTTTCCTCTAGTAAATCTGTTTTTCTGGGTATCAGGTCAGTCCTGCAGCTAAGGTGCACGAATATCATAGAAAAATTTGAGCTGGCAAAAAAACTATTCTAAACATTGCAAAATACAAAATAAGACATTTAGGAACCCAGTCCTTACATACTGAGGAACACATCCAAGAAGACAGAAGTGGAGAAAAGCAGTGTTATAGTGAAGAAATGTGTGAACATGCAGACCTATGTCAGTGCTGCAGAACTGCATTTGGGCTACTGCAGTTCTTGGTTGCTTGGACAGGAAATACTAAATAGAAATAAAAAGACTGGCTGCTGATGGAACAAATGCAAAATACCCTGATACTGTGTGGGTAGTTATGGCTTTCATGCTTTGAGAGAGGAGTCTGTAAAACTGGTGACAGTGTAAGAAAAAGCCTCACTCAAAGGTCAGTAACAGAAGAAAATGCCTCACACAAATTTCAGGTTTGCTTAGTTCAGAGCAAAGATAGAGAGGTACTTTTACTATCATGTGTAAACTTCTTTAATGGAAAACGCTGGATAATAAAAGTTCAGTAGCTGAGAAGAACAGAAGGATGAATTCCTGAAAAAATTTTATTAGAAATAAAGAAACATGGAAGCTTGTTATTTTTCTGGTCTATTCTGTTTGCTTTAGTGAATGAATCATGGCTAGCATATACTATCAAAATTCTTTGTAAGCTGATAAGTCAGGTCACATCAAGCACCTGTTCTGAAAGTCAAATATATCATATTGCATTCAGTAAAAATTAACTGGAAGAAATATAGTGGTCTGTGATGTACAGATCAAACCTTAGATTCCTCTAGATTTAACCTATCTGTTTATAAAGCGAAAGTTTAACAAGTCTAGGAAATAACTAATTGTACACTTACAATACGATGACATAACAGCAACTCTCTGATTTCTACTGGTGTGCCAGATTACAGGAGACACACCAAGTACCATCCCTTGCTGAAGGAGTGGTTGTGACAAACTGAACCGACATGCACACAGATGCTTTAATTTACAGCCACTTTTTCAAGGAAATGTTGTTGTGAGAATTATGCTCCTGCATAAAAAAAATGATTTGGGCTATCAGGGTAGATGATTTTGCCCTCGGTGGAGCTATATGCAATGATATGTTGTTGCCATAGCATGCCAGTGTAGAAATGTCTCTCTAATAGGATAGTGGGGCTTTGAGAAGTTTGAAGTCAGACCTTGGAATATCTTCCTTTTGGCTGAAGAGTGCGGCTGTCACTGAGACTAAGTAAACACAAAAATTGGCCTTGGCTGTAGGAATTGCTTAAGATTCTGAACACACTAAAACATCGTGATATGGCTGATCATCACTTGCTCCAAATCTCTGGTGACTGCCCCTTTGTGGTGTTAAGTGCAATTTGGGTTTGGCTGGGGAATGTTGATTTGGGGAATATGCTCTGGGACAATGCCAGGGAAATCAGCACTGGGAGCCAGCACAGAGACTGCCAACCCTCTGATTCCTGCATCTGGATCTGGAGAACCCACAGCAAACTCCCACTGATGAACATGGCTTTCTTTTTTTCTGTGGAGCAGTATCAGAAAATGGAGGTCATGATGTCCTTTATCCTGTCTTGTGCTATTATTTTACAAATGCTTGCACACAGCCCTTGAGATACAAGTGGCAACTGGAATATAATACAAAAAATCAGTAGATGGGTCAGACACATGGATAGCGACTGACCTAATGACATCAAAAGAAAGGATTCATAATTGGTGACGCTACACCTTTCTTTTTCTTGGAGGACCTGGTGTCATGATGGGAAGTTAGAATAGATTAAATGGGGACTAAATAGATGCAGGATTAGCTGTCTCCTTACCATCAACACATGATTCAGTTGCTCAATGCTTCAGTATAGCTCTTTTTTAAAAACCTGCCTTTGTGACCCAAATGACACACAGGCTTTCAGGTGGGAAGCTATGGCTGCCGAAGCAGAGGGAGGGGGGTATAAGGTCATGTAGCCTCTATTTTCTTGTACCTCGAGAGCCAGAGTTAATGGGCAGTAATCCATTGCTTGAGGCTGAGAATGGCTCAGACATTCAACTTGTCCATTTGCCTAAATCTGCATCTCTGCCAAAATAGGAGCAGGTTTAGAGCATCATTCAGAGGCAAACCAGCACCGGTCAACAGGCTGAGTGCTCTCCTGCCTCCAGAACAGATCCCACTCCACATTTCAGTTGGCTGAAAGGGGAGCATAAACATTGGCAAAGTTCGGAATTTCCCCTCCCCGCCCCCACCTCCCACAATTTTTTTCCCTTCTCTTTCCTGCATGATTTTTGCTTAATTTTTAGTTGTGAGAGGAGGCAAGACTGTGATACTAGATAGCTACTATATAATAAATCAGACCTTTTGAGTTTGGATTAAATTTTACTTCAGGTCATTTATGGAAACTGATTTTGGAACCTATGACTCAGTGTCTCCACATTAGAGAAAACTTCCCTCCCTGAAGTACACATGATTTAGTAAACGTTAGAATAACTGTAGGATAATTCCCAGGAGTGATTCATATTAATCGTGTGGATTTAGTAATAGTAGTTGCTTTATTTGTTCTGAAACTCATCTTTGATCCTGCACTTGCAACAGCAGCAAGCAAACTTCCCCTGCGTAGGCAAAAATGCATTTTGGGACAAGTTAGGACCTTCAGAATTTGGTGCCAGGCAAGCAAGACAAAGAGAATAAAATGTTTATTTAATAAAAATTTAGCAAGGTGAAATCAAGCTATTGAGAAAACTGGCTGATCAGACTCTTAGGGTCTTTTCCCTTGAATAAGAAATGGAGAGTACCCATCCCGGTGCAAATTAAGGTCTCTCTGTAAGGAATGGGGATGTGGGATTTTCAGGCTGTGATTTTTGGTGGCAGTGCATCACCCACATACACACAGCTTCTGGAGGCTGCACATAAAAGACGCCTCTAACGTTACCCTGTAATTGCTGTTTGGGAAGAACGTGGTGAAATAACAATATTTTAACACTGAAAACACAACTGCAGAAGAGCGAGTAAAATAGTTCAGCTTACAAATATCGATCAGAGATGCTTTCTTGTAAAAATTCTGGTGGCTTAGTTTTGAGGTGTACCCGGGTACTAGGGATTGATGGCTCTCGAAACAGCCTCGAACTGCTTTGCCTTCCCCAGAGACGCCTCTGCTAACAGCGAGTTTGAGAAGTCAGCATCCTTTCTGTTCTGCCAAATTGATTTCCTTATTAATCAAAAAAATCTCATCTTCCTCTGGCTTCAGGTGATTTTTTTTCTTAAAATGTTTTGTGACTACCAGAAGAAAAGAAAAAAATAAAAAAAAATTTAAATTAAAAAAAAAAGGAAAAAGGATAATAAAATAGATGAAAACCAGAATTACTTCAAGGTGAGATTCCCATGACTTCTTGCTCCTTTGACGGTTCTTGTCAACTGCGAACTTTCCCCCCTGTCTCTCTCTCTCTCTCTCTCTTCGAGCACCTTCTGATCTCAGAAATGTATTTTATTCATTTGATGAATGAAGCGATCAATTTTTCTTTCGACCAAGCATTTTTGGTTTAGAATAAATTGGCAAAGCGTTTTCCTCCCTCCCTGTTAGTGTTTGCTTTGTTTCCTCCTCCTCCTTCTCCCCCAAGGTAAATCTACACTGCTGTAATGGCATCTATATGTACAATTGGTGTCATTCAAATAAGACGTTTTATCAAGCGTCTTTAAATCTGCAGTCAGCCTCATTTAACCTCTAAAATTACGCTTAACAGGCGACCTTCATTAGCCAAATTGGAAGGAACGTGCGGTATGTGTTAAGCAGCGTCGTTTCCACGCTGGTGACCCCCTCCGCGGCTGGCGGGGAGGGGGGCGTCGATCGCCGGCTCCGGGATAAATGTGGGAGCAGCTACACCCCACGTCCCTCCCTGCCTGGGCACACGGGTGCCCGTGGGCACGGAGCTTCGCGGGGCGGTTTGCAAGCAGTTAGCCTCGGGTTTGCTTGGTCGTTTCCCCGCTCCTTCTCGGAGGGAGAGGGATACAGGATTTATCGCCCGGCCGCATTATTCATCTGCTACCTCGCGAGCGGGCAGAGCTTGCCGAGGAAGCTCTCGCCGCCTCAGCTCCCGGGTTGCCTGTCCCAGAGGACACCAATTAAAGGCACTAATTGGACAGCGATACATCAAAGTCTGTCGCTGAGACCGGCTCCTTGGAGCTCTGGGGGTCCTGTAGGCAGGCTTTTGTTTTAGGCGCTGCTCCAGCTTCCCGTGTCGGGCTGCGCACCCGCACGGCTCCTCTGGCCCGCCCTGCTGCCCGAAACCCCCGCGTTTCCCCACCCCAGCAGTGCCCGTGGGTGAGCGCGCCCCACGCTGCCCTTTACGGTGCGGAAAAACTACATTGATGCGGGGCTCCCGGTTCACTGGGAGGACGTCTCTCCTCGCGTTGACCCACCTGTGCTGACCCTCGCACACTCCCACCTGTGAAACCCACCCATCTCCGCGGTCAGACTGTGGTGGCTCCCAGGGGCTCTTCGGTGAGCCCCTCGTCCCCAGGAGTGAGACAGGGGAAGACCCGGGCTGCCCAGCGGTCTTCGGACCTCCCACCTTCGGGGTCCCTTGGACAGAGGACATGGGGCCGGGTTCTACCCCTACGATACCCCAGGTTTTCCTTCGCACTGTACTCCCTGTGCACTGGGGTAAGCCTCTTTGGGGCAGCAGCTGTTTCTCCGAGCCCGGGATCACCCCTCGAGTCTGGGCAGGAGCCGGCAACAGCCGCCCCAGCCAGGGCTTCAGTGCCAGGGGGAATGAGGGCCCCAGGTACATGGGAGGTGTTTGGAGAAAGGATGAGGAGCGGGAGGAGGCACTTATACACCGGGACCCTGACATACAAGTCTGATCTCTTCCTTGCTTTCCAACTCTTTTTCGATACATGAAACAATTCTCCCCGTTGCGAAAGTGGTTTATTTCAACTTTTGTAGAGCCTTTATTAACCCTGAGTTATTCGGGACCTCGGGTTTTCCCAGGCGAGGCTGGTCCGAGCCCGAAAGAAAGAGCCGGCGCTTCCAGGAGAGGTGCAGCGATTCTTTGCCGGCTTCCCCCCGAGCGGGGCGAGCACCGCGCCAGAGGGAGGCCGGTTGTGTGCAAGGCTGGGCCGGGGCATTCGCAGGGCTCGGCCTAAAACAGGGCTGCTGGTACACATAGATTTATATATCTCGGTAGGAGCCAGTCAGAGGCAGAAAATGACAGGTCGCCCCGCAGGAGAGCTTGGCATCCCCGGGTTGAGCAGCAGCGCGGTTTGCTTATCCTTGCGTGATTAAAAGCTGCTTTTTAACGTATCCTTTCTGCGGCCATCGCCACCAGGAGCAAAGCACGGCCCCGCAGAGACTGGACTTGTAGCCCACGAGTAGGTGGGCTGGGTGGGTGGTTGCGCTGAAGAGCATAAGAGCTGATACAGCAGGGATGGAGTTTGGTGATGGTCCCCTTTATCCCCCACCTGCAGCTCCGTTCCTTTCCTCAGGCCGAGGAGGATGTGCCGGGAGAGCGAGGAAGTGTTTGATCATTTATTGCCCACGGAGGCATTTGTTTTTCATTTTGCAAACTCTTCTCTTTAAGTAATTGTTCCTGTTAAGAGTGTATACCTTTCACTGGGCTTCACCGCGCTATAAATAATCTCGATGAAGATGCAAGGATATGACTTTCACAAGATTGGACAATTGATTAAATCTGTGACCTGCAATTGCGAATAATCTTGGAAGGCTATTTAAACAGATGAAGGCCTAAATTGTCTTGCTTGTATCTGAATTAATTTCTCATTCATCATCATTATGGAGTGATTGGTTCTATTCAGGCTTTGCAGCCTGCTGGAACGAAACTGGATTTAAATTAGACTGTAACACAATTTAAATGCTCCCCAGATTTAACGAGGCCAATCGAGCAGCTGCAATAAACACAAATATTTTTCTAAACAGCCTTGTTTTAAATAATTACTTAATACTTTCATGTGATGTTCTTAAGTGGCAATTTCTGTCTCTGAAGTCCCAGGCACTTCTTTGCAGAGAGGGCAGCAGGGAAAATCACTTTATGTGTTTGCTTTGTTTGTATATGTGCATGAAATACACCGATGGAGATTCTTTAAAATGAAGTTTGTAAATATTAGTGTAAACCTGCACTACATACTACATTCTTGGTGGTAGATACACTCAGTTTAAGTGATTAAAAAAAAAAAAAAAAAGGGGGGGGTGGGAGCAAACGATGAATTGGAGGCCAGAGGTTGTGATCTGTTTGTTTTCTTGTTAGAAGATCTTGAACTAGCCATTTCTTATTCCTCCTACTTGAAAGAGAAGGAGAGAAGAAAAACTTCCTAGAACAGGGAAGTTCCGGCAGGGATCTACCCTAAGCTGCCGTAACAGCATCCCTTCCGCAGTACCAGCTCTCCAGGGTCAGGAGGGGATGCTCCCGCCTTACAAAAGGAGAAGCAAGAAAATCTGAATGAAGCAAGGGGCTCCGGGCAGAAGGATGAAGCAAAAAGCGCGTGGGACTGGTTTCTCTCCCCCTTTACATCCACCCAGGAACCTGATGCGCCTAAATGAAGCCATTTGTGTTAAAGAGACTTCAGCTCATCCTGACGTGGGCTTTACCCCAGGGTGACACTATTGTAAGAGGCAGGACAGCGAGCCTTGGGGTGACATATGGTGGAGGGTGTTTTCAGGGGCTAAACTCGGTAGTAAAATAAAGTAGCCAGGCGAGCAGGAGAATAATAGAAAACAAAAGGATCTTTCAGATAGACGAGCCAAAAAGCTAAAGGAGCCGCATGCTTTTCTGCAGGTGCCGGCAAATGACCGAACAATCCAGCAGAAAACGTGAAATATGGAGAGACCATTTGCCAATGATTTAGGCGCTGAAGTAAAGCATAGCGCCGGGAAAGCAGATCCGATCCGGTTTAATCATACAACCTTAATAAAAACATATAGTCTGAGACGGGAAAGTAAGCGTCAGTCTCGTTGCTATTTCACTTAATGGTACAGGAGGTGACAGATAAAACACAACAAAGATGGGCTGAGTGATTTGATAGTAAAGGAGCAATTTAATGCGCGAGTTACAGCGCTGCTCCCCGGGATCGTTTAGGCTTAACCCGTTCTCTAGAGCTCATCTTCTTCCTCTTCTGGTCCTGCTTTTATTAGTAGTATTATTATTCAGTTGTTTAAAATGAGCATTATCCCAAACATATGCAGTGCAATCAGCTCGGTCACACTTACAAGAACACGCTTTAATAAGGCAATCAATCAAACGCTAACAAGGGGGGGTGGGAGGGACCGCCTTTAGGAGCTGAATTTGGCTGGCCAGGGAGCGAACCCGATGTAGCACATGGGGTACCCCGAAGACAACTCCACTCCCGCTGGTGACAAGGGGCCAGGTGCCCATCGCCGGCTCCCCCGGGGCCTCACCCAGTTCCTCGAAGGGTCTCATCCCGACCGGGGCGAGGCCATAGAAACCTGCCTGCCTGGCGGCAGTGACTCGGGGCCAAAGGCAGAACCGGCTGCCGGCTGGGTGCCCTGTGTGTGCCCTCGCCACCGTCAATGCCCCACGCGTGCCCGGAGCCAACGCCCCACGTGGGGCCGCGGACACCACCGCCGGCGGCGAAGGCGTTAACGGCATCGGCCCCACGCAGCAAATGGAAAATTTCATTATGAAGTAATGAGTAATTCCTCCCACTGAGATGTATTGTTATATCTTCCACTTCAATTTAGGAGCACAGCGGCTCAATTACCTAGAAAATACAGTCAATTAAAGGCTGCTGATTGGACACGAGGACGGATCATCGATCTTGTACTTTCCAATATCGCTTCAGACACCTCATTTTCCCTCCCCTATTAACTGAAAATACTCTTGGCATTACCGCGACCCGCAGCCTATTTACCTGTCGCAGGCAATCTCTGCCCTGTGACCGAGCCGCGGAGAAATTCACAGCCACCCTTTGCCGCACCATCCTCCAAGAGTGGGCGATCGGGAGGGCGGCTCTGGAGCCGCGGGGAGAGCGGGGACCGTGCCGGCTGCGGGCGCTCCCTGTCCCTGCCTCCCCGCTCCCCGTTTGCTAAGGGGGAATGTCCCAGCCACGGGGAGAAGCGGCAATCAAAGGCTTAAATGTTCTTTTTCTCTCACACGCACCTGAATATGTAAAATATAGGTATTTGTGCGCCAGCCGATGGCATTTTCTGAACTGGTCATTTTGCAAGAGTGAACTGCTGCCGCGATCGCAGCAGCAGCCTCGGCCGGATCTTGGCCTGCGTTCTCGGCCCAGCAGGTGCCTGTGCCTGGCCGAGAAATGAGGGATCGTGGGCTATGTAGGAGCCCTCGTTTTTGGCGGACAGTGCTCATCTGCCGTGCTACCCCTCCCCCGACCCCTTCAGTGCTCCCTTCTCCCGGGGTCGCTGTGGGAATGATATCAAGCCCTGGCTCCGGAGCTCCTATTTTATCGGACTAGTTCTTCTGTCTGATAAAAGAAAAAGTAAAAGAGGGGGAAAGGCTTGCAAAGCTCGGATGTTGTTCGGCT
>VXAX01005176.1:1405015-1420742 GCA_013399835.1 Leptocoma aspasia | reverse complement strand
TTTCTTCCCCTCTTGTGCCAGGAATGAATAAATGAGAAGGAGCAAGAAGACCAGGCAGCTCTTCCGACGGCTCCCCCCCGGGATGCCAAGACGCGAGAGACTACCCCCGCGTTCCTCCCGCGGGCAGGGAGGAACCCACCGGAGCAGCGGCTTCCCAGGCGGCCGGGTGGCATCAGCACCGCCCCGCTCTTACCCTGCCGGGGGCACGGCTCCGCAGCCCGCGGCTAATTCGCTGGTTCTTTCACAAGTTACGTCATCCTCACCATCCGCGTCCCTCGAGGTCAAGAACAGTTTGCCCAGACTAACTTAAAACTCTCGGAAAACACGCCCAGGGAGAGAAACCGCTGCTGCAGGTATAACAGGCGAGGAACTCAAACAGGTCCTTCCAGGGCGGTACCCGGGGAAATCACGGCACACGGCAGCAGCTTGGCCGGAGCATCTTGGTACTCTCTGCTGTTCTCGGGGAGTCTCCAGAAAACCAACCTTTGTCACAAGCGGTCAAGGGTTTAGATGTCTGGAGCCAGAATACAACGAAATAAATATGCCTCTTTGCTTTAATCACGTTTGTTGACTTCTTCTAAGACGTGATACTGCGCTCCCCGTTTAGATCAGTGGCACATGCCATATGGCACATCTTACCCCGTATGTACTTACACCAATATACACGAATACATATTTATGGCATATCTGCTTCTGTTCTTCCCTCTCTTGCTCTTCCATTAAAATCCAGTTTCGAAAAAACTGCTCAAATCCAGAAAGACTATGTCTGTACGCCGGTAGATACATGTCTTTCACTATGGATACACTGTAACCTGTAGGGGTTTGTCAGTCTCAGTCCATAAAACTCGTTTTGAATGCTTTTGGTCTTGCTGACAACTAGCATTAAAAAGAAAAAGTATAATTAATAATCAAAGCATGTGGAAGGAATCCCACGGGCTGCTCCTTTCTCATTTAGCATCTTTCTTGCAATATTTCTAGCCGCATAGGAAACACGAATTACTTTGCTGGATTAACGTCCTTCCTTGGGCGACACTGTGACGGGATGATTCCGTAGGGAAAACTTTGAAACACCTTTATGTTTGAGGGTTTTTCTCAAATATAAACGGGGTTATTCTCCCCCTATAGCTCTTCCCTCTAGAAGAGGACCACGGGATTCAGCCCCCATCCATGTTCTGGGAGAGTGAACGTCAAGCCCGGAGCCCTCAGGAAGCAGGACGCTCCCGGGGGTGCTGGGGGCGATCCGAGGGCAGAAGGGCGATGGGACCCGCTGTCACTAACGCCCACCCCCGGGGTGGTGGTAACATTTCAGGCACTGCAGTTCTTCAGCAAAAGCCCAGTCTGTCCTATGGAATCGGTGTTTTTTTCGAGAAAAGGGCAAAAAGGCAANGAAAAGAAAAGAAAAGAAAAGAAAAGAAAAGAAAAGAAAAGAAAAGAAAAGAAAAGAAAAGAAAAGAAAAGAAAAGAAAAGAAAAGAAAAGAAAAGAAAAGAAAAGAAAAGAAAAGAAAAGAAAAGAAAAGAAAAGAAAAGAAAAGAAAAGAAAAGAAAAGAAAAGAAAAGAAAAGAAAAGAAAAGAAAAGAAAAGAAAAGAAAAGGAGAAACCCGTCACAACTCGGAGAGAAGAAGAAGAACAAAATGTTGCAAGAGAAACGTTTCCTGGCATCCAGTCTGGGTGCAGGAAAGTCACTGGAAATCGGATTAAATCAGAGCGTGTGCTCCAAATCACCCCCTCAGCGCAGGGAAGGAACATGCCTGGGGGCGACAGAGGGGAGAATCGAGAGGCGAGAGCTCGCAGTTCGCCTCTTCACGGGTGATCTCATCCCATCGCGCGTGGATTTTGTACTAAGAGATCAAACTGCAAATCCATTTTGATCGAGCAGCAGCGAGCTCCAGGCAGAGTGGGTTGAGCTCGCTGCTCGCGGTGCTCCGCCGGAAAACCTCTCCCTGAGCAGCGGGAAGGAGCCGCCCGGCTTTGCAAGGAGACAGGGTGGTGGTGTTGATTGCGTGGAGGTTATTATCTCCCACATTCCCCCAGCAGAGACAACCAGATCGTTCGGATCTTGGTCCCGGCCCCGAAACTGGCAGGGTGTAGGCAGGAGGGTGGAATTAAGCCCGTACAGTGCTTTTTTCCCCCCGGGCACCTCACGAAGCGCCCTGGGAAAGCGGCTCTGGCGGGCGAGGAGGGCTGAAGGCAGCACTGGTGGCCCTGGCCAGGAAGGAGCAGGTGAGGCCCAGAGCCCACAGCATCTCCTGGTCCTTTCCTCCCTGGCCTCGGGCACAGAGCTATCCATCCTCTTTGAACCCAGGGCCTCATCCCTGGGTCATCTCGGGGATAGAGGCCATCTTGCAAGGAAGGAAGCGAACCAACTTTGCAGTGGCCTTTGGATGGGGAATGGTAGGGAGAAATCTCTCTCCCCAGCCCTTGCCCCCCTCTCACCCAGCTGTTCCTGGAGCTATTTCCTGTACCAGTCCCCCATCCTGGTATCCAGGGGAGGATGTTCCTGGCTACCCAGGGCCATGTCTGTCCAGATATCTAGTAGTCCCCGTGTAGAAAAAAATATGCTGTAAATACAAAGAAATTTTGAAGGTCCCATTCCCCTGAAGCTATGGGAGAAGCTCTGGGCAGGTAGACAGGATTCAAAACCTTCCACCTCCCTTCAATGAGATGCATGGCCTGCTTGGCTGGTCAGCAGCATCCTCTTGGCCCAGGAGCACCAAGGGCATTAGTCCAAGGCCCAGGCTGTGAAGCTGGTCCCAGTACCCATTTGCCCAGAGTCTGGCCTATGTGGTCTCCATGAGATTTGGGTGTAGCAGCAGAAATTACTTCTCTCTCCCATAAATCCTTCCCCAAATGCCAAAGACACCAAGCCAGAACTGTTTTGCTTTACACTGCCCAAGCAAAAGCTGATTTCCAGAACACTGGTGGGGCTGGAAAAATTTCTGCCCTTGGGTTGGCGTTCCCGAGCAGAGCACAGAGTGGAGGTACCAAACCATGTGTCTGAGGTGCCTGCCACACGCAGCACTGAGCAGAACCACCATCCTCCCATTTAATTTTTTTTTTAATGACAACATCACTGTGTGTGCTTGTATAAATCCTCAGTGATTTCACAGCTCCCTCTGGTAATATCACCAGGGTGACTCTTATGATTTCCTCCACGCCTGCACAGTTTTAGATTTATTGGTCTCTTACATACTCATTCACAGAAATAAAAAGGGTGGGAGTGGAGAGGACTTGATTTCTGGCTGCTCTCTGATGTTTCCATGCCAGATCCGTGCAAGATCGAAGGCTTTGGAAATGTGGGTTTGTAAAACAACCCCTTAAATTACTGCATGCAGGTTAGGGGGTTAGGCACACACCCACACACACACATGCACATACAAAGTAATGTCTTATAAAGGGTTAAAATCTATTAAATGAATGCTGGAAAAAAGGAGAGAAAAAAAAAGACCCAAAGACCTTCAAAACCAAAAAACCTGATCACTCCTGAAAGAACCTTTACATGGTAGATGCATTGATCCCATCTAATAACCACTCCGGAGCCTCCAGAGAGAGGTCAAAACTCTTCCAGCTCTAAGAAATTCAAATTTTGTCTGGATTAGGATGAAATCAAATGGGTATATCAGCATGAAAATTGGACAGTGGAAGAGCAGATGCTGAAAGGACCAAAGAGTTTGATTTTCCAAAGGTTAGGTCCTAATCCAGCCATCAAGAGCTGAAGGGAAGCCAAGGCATATCATGATGATGACAGAGAATCAGGAAGGAAGTGCCCTCAATTTGATAGCTTTTTGAGTAGGGGTGAATCCTCAGCTCATCTCTTTCTACAGGAATGTTACTTACTCTCTCTAGTCCTTGGCTGTGTCTATGTCAAGTATTTTCCTACTGATAGCACAACACTTAGAGATAACCTGTTTCTACCTCCCCCACAAGAAATGTCTCTGAAAAAGATCTCCATGGGGTAAATGCCCCAAAAAGGATTAAGTGGGTCTTCGTCAGACCTCTGATAGAAAAAAGGAAGTCTTGCATGTATCCCAGTGAAAGCAATGTGGAACACAAGCCAGTTCCTCATTTCTAAGACAGGAGCATATGTATGAGATAGGGATGTTCCAAATGAAAATATGGTATCTTCCAAGCCCTGCAGGGAGATGAGAGGCACCGTTACATGAATGGCAGATACACTGTCCACAGGCTGTATTTTTCACGGCATCAAACCAGTCAAAGATCGTTCCTAAAGCCCAATAATCTCGTATCAACACTGAAAAACTGCAGTTTCTGATGTGTAAGTACCAGACTTCAGATGCACTTTGGGTGCACTAATTAAAGGATTAAGCCTTCTTTCTCTCTTTGAATCCTGTCTGGAAGTTTTTGCACACCCTTAGTAGAGTAGATGTTAAATCAATTCTCATCATTTGTACACAACACAGTAAACACGGTGGGCATTTGTATTGGGCTAACAGAGGGTTGGCATGTGTAATGACTCCAGAGCAAGCATTGGATGTCAGGTGTCTACCTATGACAAAATGGAGGAGGTCGATCTGACCTATGAACCAGGCAAGTTCACAGAGTAATTTGTACTTTGAAATATGTGGAACCTGGGTGACAGGGCTCCAGCATACAGACTGTTCCGGATGACTGGAGGGTAAAGACTTGTTCACACACGGAAATGCTTAAGAATGTCCACAGAGGACTTGTTGTTTCACCTCAGATCCACACCCCATCTCAATCCAAGGTGAATTTCCTGGTTAGACAAACCTGACCTGCCAATGGAGATACGGAAGAACATAGGAACTTGTTCAGAACAAGAATGTTCACGTTTGGAGGTACTCTGGGAGGGCCATTGTATTTTACACTCAGATCCTATCTTAATTTGCATGAGCTTTCAAGAGGAGATGCTCATTAGCACAGTGTGATCCTTTCAGTAACTTCCTAGCTCAGTGTGAGTGTCTTCTGTTGGTTTGCACTAAATTCCTCTAATCTAAATCTAAATGTAGTTAATGAAACTAAACTGAGCTTAGAGGGCTACCATTAAGTCTACATGTAGATTCTCGTCTCAAACCTCAACCCAGATCACTTCTGCACAGAGGCTGGATATAAAGAGATGAAACTAATATCTTTTGCAATTGAGGAGGCCTCACCTGAGCAGGAAAGAGCAAGTCACCCCCAGTGTTCCTGACAGGAAGTTTCAGCAATGATGATGTGCTCAGCTGTAAGTTACCACCTCTCAGCTGTGACAGCACAACTGATGGACATAGTACCTCTTGGTCCATTGCAGTGAAATGGAAAATAAGATTATAGAAACCACTGTTGGAACATACTAATTAGTCTCTCTAATTCCTGAGCTCTGACAGCTTTGCTGACAAGGCAGAAGAGCTAGCTACCTTCAGCTGCTTCACTCACAGCTACTGTTATTAATTAACCTAACATGATTTCAGTTTAAATTAACCCACCAGCCTGAGGAGTGAGCATCCCCCTTTTTTGCAGCTGGAATGAAAACAGTGGTAACCTACTACAACATGTAAATGAGCTAAATCCAAGATGAATTATCAATCACATCCCTCAGTGAAATGCTGCATTTTGTGGGTGCTCCTGCTTATGAACTCATGCTCACTTATGTATCTCGTTTCTGTATAAACAGGTTTTTAATCATCTAGAGGATAATAAATATACTGGGTTTATAATGGCCCAGGAATGAGCATGTCACGTATTGCGTGGTTTAACCAATTGTTACTTGTCATTTTACCTATGAAGTTGGATGGGCATGAAGATGGATGACAGGGGGTTTTGCTTTAGTCAAGTCAGGGATCCCTTGATCCAAAATCCACTTCCATGTTGTGCATGCTCTGGCAGTCCTTGTTCTCCCACCGTTTCTGACTTGCACAATCCCACAGTGCAGCTCTTCCCTGTATCCCATTCTGGTTAGTTCAGAGTAGAGGCTGTGGCTGTGGCCACTCTCCCACTGTATCCTGTTGTGCAAGGCATTGGAAAGCTGCTCTAAAACATGCTAAATCAATTCCAGCAGTGCCTGATTCTGTGGAGAATATTTTGGGTGCAACTTCATGACATATTTTAACCATTTGAAAAACTGATATTTTTTATCTCAGTGAAAAAAGTCCACTGTGTTGATGTCATTGGAGTGTGGATGATAAATTTAGGACGAGAGTGGAAGCCAGGAAATCTGGAGTTTTCTTCCTGCCTGGCTGCTAGATCTGTGGCCTTGAGCAAGTCCTAATCTTTCTGACTCCACTTCCTAGCCTATAAAATTGGGCTAATATTAGTTACTTCATGGTGATAACTGATCACTACTGCAGTCATCAGGTTTTTAATGGAAAAAACCCCAACTTTGAATGTTATTGCCTGTAGTATTTTAAAGAACTATGTCTTTGTTATTCATATTGTTATTTGAGGATTATAAGAACCACCCACCCTTTTATCCTGTTCATCAAGATTGCTTTACAGTACTCCTCCATAAGTCTCCCCCTGGAAGAGGGACAAATCCAGTTTGTTATCCAAATAATCTGCTTAGGGGTATCCCAGGAATTATACAGCTGCTGTACAACATCTGAAGTGAAAACAACCCAGCTGTCATTACAGCAGATTTTAACTGGAAGAACAAATAATTATTTAATGGCAAGCTTCATGTTTTTCTCTTGCACTTCTATTTTGTAACAATTTCTTTTTCTCCCCTGTTTTGCTCTTGTTGAAACTTCTTCTTTCTCCCTCTCAGGAAATCAAAATAGAAATCCCAACACATTGCAGCTTACACATCTATTTAAGACTTCTTCATGGAAAAGTCTTACTGTCAGCTCTGTTCCAAGTCACCCATGCCCTCAAGCACGGTGAAGCAGATGCTCTTCAGGTAAGCTACTCTCTTGTTTTTCCAAGCTTTTCAGTGTTAACCTAACTCTTCTCTTCCTACATGTAACTGGAAAACTCTTCAGGGCAGGGGGAATCTTGGTGTTCTCTGCTTTATCCACACTCCACATAGTCCTGTTTACAGTGCTTAAGGAGCAACAGCAATAATAAAGATGAAAAGATATGATTAAGTGATCATTAGCCCTAATAATCCTCAACATTGGAGGAGTGACTGGAAGCCTCCTACCATCAGCCTGCACAAAATCAGTCTGGATTTGCCTGATCCATATGGAGGATCAGGCCCGTTCTGGAACAGGGTCAGTGCAGGCATTCCTGACCACTCTGCTTCTGGTATTTTGTACAGCTGGGTGGGAATCTGAATCAAAGGGCCCAGCCATAGTTCTGATTCTAGAGGCAGCAAATATTTTCTGTCTGCAACACCACTGCTTGGCTCTGTAACACTAAGTAAATCTAAAATATAACCCAAACTCTCTATAAAAGTAATGTAAACCTTCAAGATCTATAACCAATGCTTTGCACTCTCTAATGTTCTGTGGTAGATTTTATTGCAAGGCTTCATAGAAAGCCATTCACCTACACCCACATCCTGGGTAGGACAGTGTTGTCTGACAAGTGTCTGTCTGGAGGAAGCCACAGCAAAGCCATCATAACCAACATTTTGTGGAAAACAGTCTTTCTTATTAATTCTGTAGTCTCTGGTTACTCCCATTCCGTTTTCCTGATTCCAGGCCTTCCCTGTCATTGCTGCCATGGTGCCCCTCTGCACTAGCCAAGAGGCTGCAACAGAGCTTGCATATCTCATGTAACAAGGAACCTCATGACAAGGAATGATGCAGCCCAAGTCTTTGTCCAGCTTTCCCACAGAGCTCCTGACACTGGTTTCACAGTACCAGAAGCATGGAAGTTCTGACCCTGCAATGCCCAGCCAAAAAACATCCCATTTTACACTAATGCAAGCCGACCACCGCAGAGCGACTGTTTGGAAGGCAATAGCTTGTTTGGACAATGCATTGCAATGTTGGGATGTGACACACTGATATGTCTCTCCCAGCTGGGAAAAGGAACCCTTCCAAGGACAGGAGGTGGGTGCAGAAAGGTGTTCAAGCCTTTGGCCGTGACCTGGCTGGTGTTACAGGCTGTGGGCAAACATGCAATTCATCCGTCATCTCTATGGCTGTAGCTGACCAGGGTTGCCGGGTTTGCGTTTTTAACAAGGCACACGCATGAGCTGAATATAAAATTGAGACAGGAGAAGAGACAAGCAGCTGCTGGAGCTGATGACCACTGATCCTTTCAATGTGAGGGGGTAACCTTTGGTAACCTTGGCCCCATGTCATGTGACAGGGCCAGGAAATAAACCCTGGGCTCTTACCAGCACTCCTGTGCATTACACCTTTATTGCAGTGATGACAGGTTGATGGCTACACTGAAAGGTTCTTTTCCTTTGGGGAGTCCTGTCCAATGTTCAGCTTTATCCGTCCATAAATGCTAAGTAGTGTAGGGTCGCTGGGAAAGGTTCCTGCTCCCCCTTCAACCCCCACATCTGAAGACTGTGACTGGGAAAGGGGCCCCTCACCTGCCTGTCAAAAGCCACTAATTCACTGTCATCATGACTGGTTTTCTCCTGCCTGGAAGTGTAGAGAACTTACCTCTGTGGAAGTCTTTCAGAAGGATCTTCCTTCTCTCTCTCCCTTTCATACCTCCTAACCCAGTGTGGTAAAATACCAGTTAATTTCTGTGGAATTTCCTTGGCTGTAAGTATATGGCACAGATGCTCTTATTTTAAATAACTCCTCTGGCAGATCGGAGAATACTGTAAAAGTTTCTCTCCTTAACAGTCTTGAGAATTACTTAGATAAGGCTCTCAATATGCAGGGTTACAGACAGAGCTGATGCTGAGGCATTGGAGAAAGAGGAAATCAGAAGTTAACTGAAGAAAAAAATAAACTAGGAAGAATGCTAATCACAACTTGTGAGCTCACAGCTTTTTGAATGCTATTATTCCTTCTTTTACTCCACCCTTCACAACTCCTAGCTCTCTTTTAATTACCACTCGTGGGAAAGGTAAGCTGACCGGTTTGATAATTCTCAGTGCCACAACAAGTGGTACAAACGAGTTTAAACTGGAGATCCTAAAAGCTTTCTCTTTGCATAAGACAAATTTATAGCTTGGAAACTAAATATTTGTTCAAAGAACTGTTGAAGGTGTTTGGGCACACAGGAGAGATGAAATGGCAGATTAAATATTTCATTTACATGCGATATGCATAACATTAAGTCCTATCTTAATTCTTCACCTGTTTTCTGAAATCCTTTGACAAACACAAGATATTTCACCTCACTCTTTTTATTTTGAGTGGCTTTCAGGATCATTTAACTATTTGGTGTTGCTGTGTGGAAGTATACTAGGAAGGGTGCAGACTCCAGTCCCTAACAGGAGTGCCACAGGCTGCAGGAGGATTGATTCCTTCTTTAGCCGACATTTCCAACATGCTGCTACTGAATAAGGATGCAACTTCTCCCAGGAAACCAGATCTGACTCCAGCAGGCATACAGATGCTCTGGGGATAAGCTCCATAGGAATGTTTATAAATAGAACAAACAAGCAAACAAACAAGCCAATGGCCCTCCCTACCAAAGAAACTCAACAAAATTTCTTTGGTGGGAGCAGGGTTCAGCAATTTTGGGGCTTCTAGGTGTTCGGTGCAGTGTTTACTTTTGCACAGCAATATGACACAGGCTTTATCAGAGCCATTTCCACCTCCGGGGTTTTTTGGTTTTGGTTTTTTTTTTTTGGCAACTCGCTGAGCTACCATGAAACTGTGATCTACAGCTCACTCAACCAAAGCTGCACAACAGGGTGGCATAGATCCCTCTTGTACACACACTTGTGCGCACAGACATGCACACCGTTTGCCCTTTCTCTTTCCCATCAGTAGTGTAGAAGAGGAGAGAACACTTCCATGGGGATGGTGGTCTGATAATCTCCCACCGTCTGCTTTCAGGAGAAATACATATATTTATCCATAGGTTCAGGGGATGACTTCAGCATACAAACTACTTGTAAACATGTAAATTTGTACTTCATCCATAGTTTATTAGAACAAAAGGTATTCCTTACTTGTACTTCTAATAGAAAAGATTAAAACAGTACCAAATGTAAGCATTAGTGACTTTCAAAAGGGATTTTTATTCTTTATGCCCTAAATGCCTAAACTTAACATTTTGGCATAGCACACAAGCTGTGATCATAAAACGAGTTTTACTGGGAAGCCATGTTTTCTTCTTGTGTATCAGACTTATTTTAATTCATTCTGGGTATGTTCCAAGCACTGTGTTAGAGATTAAAGGCAACTGCACACCCCAATTAGCAGCCAGCCCTTTCTAAGTAAAAATATTTCTGAGGGGTGAGATGAAAGTGGAATAATTTCTGTACATTTGCAGTAGAGAGCTGGGACGGTTTATTTTTCACTAAACGGTTATACCTTGATTTTGAGCATCTCAAGATTTAAAACGAGTGACCACGTAAAAATGAAACCCAGTGCAAAAATACCCCTCCAGGAATCGCTTTCGATAGAGCGGTCGAGCTCTGCAGTAAAAAGCATACTGACTAGTAAAACGTCGCGACTGTTCACGACTCCAAGCTCTCCGGCAGAAAATCTAGCTCTGGGGCACTAATCTCTCCGTCTTTCATGCAAAACTTTTCAGCCGCAGCCGCGGTGCAGGCCGTAAAAACTATTGCTTCCCTTGAACCAAGGCAGCAGAAAATTCACCCTGTTCCAGGGGGACAGTCGGCAGCGAGGCTGAAAAATTCGCCTTCAGGACTTTACCACCTCTTTCAGAGCACAATTCCTCTGCGCGAGTGCAAATCCTGCCTTGTGTGCTCTGTAAGCGAGAGAAGTTTCTCCCTTTGGAGTAATATGGAGTTTACCAACTAAAAATTGAGCAAATAAATCTCGAAACTATATTTCAGGGGTGTATTTTACACCTGAAAGACTTGTTTTAATTTTCACATTTTCACAGAGGCCTGTAAATCTTACTTTTCACCTGCTTTACCTTCTGGGGAAAAAAAAAAAAAAAGGAAAAAAAAAGGAAGGAAAAATTTTTAAAAAAAATTTTAAAAGAAAGAAAAGAAAAGAACAGCATCATCACAGTTAAACAGCCGGATGAGCACAGCCCGCCGTGTCCTGACGGGGTGGCGATGTGCGGGGAGAGCCCCACGGTGCTGCCCGTGCTCCGAGCGGGCAGGAGCAGGCAGGAGCACACGCTGCCCGGCGCTGTGCCCACGGGCACTCCAGCCACTCGTAGCCTCGCTTGCCACACGGCTCTCCGAAAAGCAGAGCTCTCCCCTGTACCTCCGCCTTACCCATCGTATTCCCTCTCCGCCACCCCGGGATAAATGGCCGGCGCCTCCTCTTAACTTTCTAACGAACGGGATCGGGGAAGGAGAGTCACCCACTCCGGTTAAACCACCCCAGGATCCCGACAGGGACTCCGATGACTGATTTATTCGCTGGCATTGTTTTACTGGACAACATTCGCTTCCCGAGAAACCGGCCGTCTCGGCTTCGTATTGTTTGGAAATATCTTTGAAAATACCCCATCTGCCCCTCGTTTCGCCAATCGTAACACCTCTTTGATTTGAAAGAGAGAAAGCTTAGATCCTGCTTTTTATTGAAACCAGCGGAGGACCTTGGGAGGAGGGGGCGGGAGGGAGGAGAAAATGGGAGGGGGAGCAGGGCTGGGGGCAGCCGTCGGTCGGCATTAATCACAAATCCACTTTGTCAGGAGGAGACAGTGCCGATGCGTGCGGCACACATGTTTCGGCGGCCGCGGTCCCCGCATCACCTGCGGCCGGCAGCTGGGCCCTGCGCGGGGAGCGGCGGAGCTGCCGGCACCTGAGCGGCTCCGCGTCCCGCCCGTCGCCGGAGTCGAGTAACACGCGGGATTACAGACTAGGATGAGCCTGTAGATGCAGGTTTACCTTCTGCTCCCCGGGGCGGTTCCTTGCTCGGGCAGCCAAGGGGAAGTACAGGGATGCAGACTGGTTTCTGGGCGGAAAGCCTCGCTTGTAGAGTTGAAACTTCAACATTTCCCTGGAAACACTTCTTCATAAAACATCTTTTCAAAGACACACCGAGCCCCTGTCATCTACAAACACATCTGTGGGTGTGTAGGTGTGTTGGCCTGTACATGTAAATTCGATAATATGCACATCTCTTCCTCGTGTAAGTGAACTTCCTGCTACCAGATTTCCCTTGTTCAGTTTGCCCTTCTCCTTGATATGCCAGGCTCTGCCTTTAAATATCATCCACGGCAGAGTTTTTTGGGGCGAACTCCGCGGGAGACGAATTTATTAATCTCAAGTAGTCCCTGCCCTCTGCACTGAAAATAACACAACGCAATAATTGCAGGACTGTGGCTTCGGCACAAATCCGAGCTCAGAGCACAGCCCACATCCTGGTCCCTATTCCGGTGCCCCGTGAATCGGGCGTTTGTGTTGGCCTATGTGAGTGCTAGTTATTCCGGGCTGGACAAAAGTCTCCATCAGCTCCTGAAGGCGTAGTACTGGTGGGAGCAATGAAAATACTTCCTTGTGGGCTCCCTCGCTACTAGCATGAAGGGTAAATTGTCTGCCGTAGCGAGTCGCCTTCGCCGGGAAAGGGACAGAGAGACGGGAAGGATGGGCAGGAGACACGGGAGCAAGGATCGCGGTGGGACCCCGCGCAAAGGATATCTCGCTGCTGCTTATGGCTGCACACACGCAAATGGTCCGTGCTGCAGTGCCCGCTCCCAAGATGCTCCCAAGGCGCGGGATACCCTCGTATCCCGTCGGCCGGCGGGGTTGCCTTCGCCAACCCAGGCCGGTGCTCAGCGGGATGAGGCATCTCCCTGCCAACCAGGCTTTGCCCTGCCCCGCTTCCTCACCTCAAGGGTGCAGCTAAAGTGGGAGAGGGGAAACAGGAGGTCCCACCACTCGATACAGCTAGCATAGAAGGTAGCCGGTACATATATATGTATTTCTTCCCAGGGTGTTGGGATGAGGCAGAAATGTTTGGCTCTTAGGTTTCCAGAGCTTTCTCTTTTTTCAATACTCTGTCCATGACGGTGTGATCCGTCTTACCCTGATATAGAGAAAATAACACTAAATTGCGTGTCTTTTCTTAGCTTTTCGAATATCTGTCCTTCTTGCAGATTAAACGAGCGGCTGCTGGAAAAAAAATCCCAACACTGTGAAAGGAATAAAACTCTTAAGTCCATAAAGATGAAATGTAACAAGTATGTTGAATACATAACGCTGCTATATAACAGTTTCAATTAGTTGAGTAAGTCCTCTGTAACGTCTTGTAAAGGTGTAAGGACACGTTTACAGTAAAAGCAACATAATGTTCTCAACTGTACGAGTTAATTATTTCCAGATTTTTTTTTTTTTAAAGAAGTGAGTTTCACAAGTAAAGGCTCTGTCCGGGCATAAAACAAGTGATGTATTTTTCCAGGATTAAACATCTTGAGTTCATAATGAGAAGCAGAGGAGAGAACAGACAGTTAAATAATTAGACTCAGGGATTTCAGAGACCAAAAAAAAAAAAAATTAAAAAAAAGAACAGCCTTTTGTCTTTCGCGGAGCCGCGATTATGGCGACCGTGTCTCCTTCCCTCCGATTTATCTCTATTCAGTAGCAACAGTACATAAGGCAATAACGCTGCCTGGCACGGCCAGTCACAGAAGGCAGTTGTGTGTAACCAGCGGCCGGGAGGGAGCAAGGAGCAGAGACTTTCCCCCCTACAATTCACGAAATCAAGAGAAATTTTGCGAAAATGCCCATCTCGAATTCAACACGTTCAAACTCCTGGAAATAGTCAGGGTAAAGTCTCAGGAGTGTCGCAAGGTCCGTGCACGACCCCAGATCTCTGTGCCAGCAGCCTTGCCCCTCTCCACCCCTCGGCGCCCCCCACTCTGCCGTTCCTCCCGCGGGGAGTCGTGGGGAGGGTGGCACCCTCCACCGTCACAGGGCTGGGACAGACCCCGGGAGGAAAGTGTCGCTACTCTGCTCGGTTCCCTCCTGCCGTTCCTCCTGCCGTTCCTCCAGGGCTGACTGTCCGTTCACCCTCATGGTTTTTTATGCTATAAAAGGTCGCGACTACTTTGTTCACGAGGAATTGAGCTTCCTCCGGATCCCGAGTGGAGCCGAAATCTCACTTCTTCCCCCGTGATACTCTGCTCCCCAGCTAGACTCGTGTGTTTCTAAACACCCCCCTCAAAACGAGCTGCACGAACCCACCTCCCTCCTGCTAGTTTTTCCTTAAAATTTATCTCATATTCAACCATATTTTAATTTTCCTAGGTGTGGGTGTAAAGTCTCAGCCGGCCAAAGCGGACATGAAAGGGAATAACAAAGGCGGATGGGATTTCCCATGCTTAGGCCTTTCCTGTGACTGAGTTCAGGACCTAAAACTCCATGCGAAAGGCTTGGCTTTAGGTCCCTGTGCCCCACAGCTTCCAAGATAAGCGTAAGATGAGGCTGACCAGGGATCCCTTGGTAAAAATCAAGGCAAAACTTAGTTGTCACTAATTTTTATTGACAATAAAAAGGCCCACAAATTCCTCTCTTTTGTACGTGTTCACTCAAATTTATCTGATTTAAAACCAGGTGTCAGTAGCAAACAAAATTAAGCATTCCGGATTTCTCTTGAAGATACTTACATCATTTGTTAGAAAATTTTGTTCATGATGAACCAAACCCAATTTGGGTTCTCACACTGCACCAAGACCAAAGAAAAAGTCTGCAGATTACTTTAATTTTTTAAAGCAATCTATTACAGCATCACTGTTTGAAGAAAGGGAACATACACACAAATATATGTATATTTAAAACTTTTCTAAATTCCTGTGTAGCACATTATGCACACACATATTTCTGGTGAGGTAGAGAGCTGCTTAACAGCGAGGAACACATTTTCCCAGTCCTGTGGGAAGTCTGGAGGTGCTCGATAGAACTAGAATCCCAGGAGACTTGATTTTTGGGNCCGGAGCGCCGAGCGGCGATGGCGGCGCCCCGCGGCGCGGCCCCTCTCGCCCCTATTGGAGGCTCCCAGTGCCAGTCCAGCCCCGCCCGGGTTCTGCTCCGGTGAGACCGGCCCCCGACCGATTTCAGTCCCACAGGGGCGACCCCACAACCTGCCGTGCTGCTCCGCCCGCTGCCTAGCTCCCTTTGGCACGGGCGGTGCTCNTTTTTTTTTTTAATAAGGTAACAGGAGAGACAAGTTTCTGGTATCTGTAGGTGAAGAATATTTGTGCTTCTAAGGATGAGAAAACTAGAAACGTCTCTTTGACCTGTGACTGGAGTCGCAGAACATACTGTTCTAAAGTAGAAATGTCAAAGTAATTTACCACCTGGATGTCCTTGACTTGGGATGATTAAAGTTCAATCCGAGGTGTGTGCACAGTTTTACCATGTTATTTAAACGCATCAAAGGTCATAAAAGGATTCCAATAACATGAGTCGCAGACCAGAGAGCTTTCTCTGTGGAGAAATCCGTATTTTATTCTAGCCAAAACTCCAGCACACTCTTGAAAGAAAAAAAAAAAGAAACAAAGAGGAGGAAAAAAACCCAGGATGGTAGAGGGGAAAGGGAATTAATTTCTCAAGGGGTGGCAGATTTGATAGAGGCTGGAGAGTCGGGCTCTGGGGGATACACCCGGGGAAGGACAGAGCTTTCGCCTACCATTAGCTGTGCAGACATCTAGTGGGAAAGCCTCGCCACTGCAGCCCGACCCCCCCGCTCCGCGGGAAGGAGCTTACCCCGGTTCCTCGGACTCACCGCTGCCCTTATCTCCTCTCCGCTCCTGTCCTCGGG
>VXAX01005176.1:1393408-1404220 GCA_013399835.1 Leptocoma aspasia | reverse complement strand
GCCGTGCCGTCCGCCGGGCCGCCGCACCGGAGCGCCGAGCGGCGATGGCGGCGCCCCGCGGCGCGGCCCCTCTCGCCCCTATTGGAGGCTCCCAGTGCCAGTCCAGCCCCGCCCGGGTTCTGCTCCGGTGAGACCGGCCCCCGACCGATTTCAGTCCCACAGGGGCGACCCCACAACCTGCCGTGCTGCTCCGCCCGCTGCCTAGCTCCCTTTGGCACGGGCGGTGCTCGAAACCCAAGCGAGGATACCCACACCCCGCAGCCTCTGGGGCTCTGTTTACACTTGCAAATCCCTGATGGTTATCGTCAGCAGGGGACGGGAGCCTGCCCCGGCCCCCGGCGGGGCCACCCGAACTAGCCGGGACACGCGGGGCACTGAGACCCGCGGCTCCGGCGGGACGGCGGACACCCGAGCTTACCCGAAACACTTTTTGCTTCTTTCTGGATCACAGATCTCAGCAGGAGAAGGCAGAAAAGACAGGAGGAGGGATGGGTAAAGCACATGTAGAGCTCGGCTCCAGGCTTCCCCAATGCCATGGCATTGAAATTCATGTTTTCATTTACTCCGCGGGGAGAGGACGGAGTATCCGGGGAAGGTGGGAGAGGCGAGGGGGAGGCGTTGACCTTGAGTTTTAAAAGATGTACCGGCAATATAGCCACCGATCATTCCGTGACCGGGGGTCCCAGGCTGTCCCTGCCTAACAAACAGGTGGCTTCTCTTTGGGCACGACTGGCGCTTCCAAGCCACAGTGAGATCTAGTGCCAGGATTGCTTCTATTTTGGGGAACGCTGGGAGAGTATATCTTAGCTAGGTGTTCTTCCGTTCCACATTCCCTCTTTTGCTAAGGAGTTCGGATCACTCCAGCATCTTAGTTGCTACCTAATCACGTTGCAGCTGAGACGTGGGAAGCCCCATCATTTGCCCAAATGACGAGGATGCTCGGAGATCTCCAACTTGTGACTGCTTGTTCTTGTGAACTATTGTTCTTTCAGCCCACAAGTTTTTCTTTCACCAGATAAGGTTTTTCTTGTTTTGTTCCTTTAGTGACTACAGATGACTCACTTATATTTCCACACTAGGTATCAGAGATCTCTTCTGATCCTAAAAAGCCACCATCTCCCATAACCTTATTTTCTATTCTTTCCTTGACTCTTTCTGTCCCTCAAGTTGCCAGTCACCTGTCGTTCCAAAGACTTCCCTGGCTTGCAGTAATGCTCCTCACCTAAGAAGCAAAACTGTCTCTTTGGATACCCAGCAAAGCAAAGAGACATCTTGCAATGCACATACAGGTTTGAATTATTAGGCTGTAAATTTCGTACCGTGATAAAAGCTTCAGCTGTGTTGTTCAATATTAAAGCTTTTGGCAATAGCATCACTTGGGTTTTTTACTTCCTTCAACCCCCGCCTCAGACCTACATTCCCCTCTCACAGATTTCTGAGAAAATCTTTCATGTTTTGTTTTAATATCGCATATATACGTTTCAGGTTTCTTAGCTGGTATACAAATAAGAACGGACATATGGCAAGAACATTTGATGTCTGAAAACGGGCAGAAGATACTTGCTAACCGATTTCCGCTGGAGTTATATGGGATTCTCTTTTTATATGCAGGCAATTTTTATGTCAGCGAGGATATTCTTGCTCACAGTTTTTAAGGTTTCGATCCTGTGGTTGCCGTTAAAAAAACAAACAAACAAACAAACAAAAAAAAGTAGTACAATCGATAACACACACAACCTCCCGATAAATGCAATTTAATCTTAATTCTCTGATTGAGATATTTGTATACATAATTTCATCTTTCCATCTAAGGGGGATTTTTTTTCCACTTGCCATGGTCATGCCATCTACGGAAAATGAGACTTTGATTGAAAGCTAATTATGAAATTACAATTACTTGATTAGCTAGGCACTGCCCAAACTTCGTAGGAACCTCAGCATAAGCTTCTGACCTCTCTTTTGGCGACTCCCAGAGTAGACACAGACCCGGAACCTCCCTCCCTCCAGAATCCCGGTAAAATTCATGGGTCAAACAAGCTCCCTCTCCTTTATTTGCCAAATATTTGCATCACCCAAAGTGGTGATGATGTGTCTGTTCATGCCTTCATCAGTTCACGGTGACATATTTCCCGTGGTAAAACTTCCTGACGGACTTGGGAGCTGGAGTGGAGTGTTTCCCCAGCAGCAGGTGGGCTGCCGGGCCGGAGCAGTGGGATGTGCCCTCGTCCATCTGATCCCTACACCAATGGCCTGATCCGCTCAACCTGTCCAGCTTCTCATGACTGCACACACAGGTTTCAGATAGGATCCACGTCCACACGGCGTGATGGACTTCTCGAGGGAGATCCCCTGGGCTGAGAATTTGTTGACCTGGCAACAGCAAGAAGCAGCGTTTGGCGGATACAGATAATTCAGTGAGCAAAGGCGCACCAGCCTTTATGTTTCCTTTGCAACACGACCTATGATATGTAGCTTTATGTTACACCCAGCTGATTGAGGGGACGGGGGGTCGNTTTTTCTTTTTCTTTTTCTTTTTAGGAGGGCGGTGTGGCAGCGGGCCACACCGGGAGATGACAGAGGATTTGACATAGTCCCCACACGCATCAAGAGAAATTGCAGAGAAATACGGTCTTGTGAAAGTGGATGACAATTGGTAATTGCTGGCAGGCAGCGAGTATCTTCCCCACAATAGGAAGGAAGCGGCTCCGAGCGAGGATATTGGCTCACTGGCACCAGGGCAGCTACATCTGCAGGAAAATGGCTTCGGGTTGCGTGCGAGGGGACGGGGGAACTTCTTCCTTTAGGTATCTGCCCTAGAAGAGCAGGGGACATGCTTGGCTGGAGACAAACCTTTCTTATTCAACCGCTCGTTATTTTGCATGTCAGAGGAGTCGCTATGAAACCACTCCCTTTTCTCTGTGCCATTATTGGACTAAAAATACTTTGGCTCCCGGGACTTTGCGAATTGTCTTCGGAGCGTGGGAACCTTGGCGTGTGCCCTCAGCTCCCCTCGAGTCCCTTGGCACCAGCCTGGCTCCTTGTCCTCGGGTATCTCTGCAAAGGCTCCCAAGACTGCAACAGGGTTGCTTTCGCTGGGTTGACACCATCCCCGCCCTTCCCCCGTCCCTCTGTCCATGGCGAGGGTGGAAGAGTTTATACCCCCACATCCACGCGTGCGAGTGGATGTGAGGGCACAGGGTGGCAATGCCAGACGGTGCCGGTGGTCTGGCTAGCTGCCATCCTCAAGGGCTCCAAGCCGGCGCGCTCAGGCAGATGAAGTTCGAACCCCAGATGAGAAGATCTAAGTCCAGGCGTGGGCAGATGTGAACCCCTGGAGTCCGCTGTGTGCGGGTTAATTAGGGTCTGACTCCACTCCCGCCTTTCCTGGTGAGCCACGACTCTCAGTTTTTAGCTGATTCCAGAGTAAATAACATCATGGAAGTACAGTCAGCTGTCGCGTATGTAAGGATGGGATTTAGCCTTCAACAGAGTCACATATGTAACTGCTTATCTAAAAAAGACATAAAATACAATAAGCTTTGGAAAAATCCATGATTCAGCAAAAAGGGAATAATATGCTTACCCGGAGATGCAAGTTATCGACTAGTCTGCATTTGGCTGGTGTTATGTTTAAAGGAAAACACTGTATAATTCCTATTTAGAAAATGTGTTCACGGTATGGATAGAAAGACATTAGTTCCATCTAACATGAAGAGTAGCAAATGTCTCTCGTCATTAAAGACAGCACGTATTATATGTACCTGAGAAATGTATTCTAGGCACTAGAACGCATTTTCTAGACCCCGGGCTTACTGAGATTTTACCAAATAAACTTTCAGCAAAAATGCGTGTGCTTGGTGAAATGTAAAGCTAATCAGAGAAGACGGGATCACATCACAGTATCGAGTAGCTCTCTGCTGGTAGGTGGTTGGTTGGTACGTGCGAACACCCACGACATGGACGAAGGTCATTAAAGCATGCTGAGGACTCAGCCGAATCCAGCTGCCTCTTCCTGCTCGAAAGCGATCACAGATCTACGCAGATAGTGCGTTGCTTTTTGTGAAACCTGTCCCCAGGGCCGTCCCTGCGGGGTCCCACCCATGCAAGAAGGCGGCTCTAGCCAAGCCAGAGGTGGGATGCGCTTAGGGGTGGGAGAGGACGCCCGCTCCCCTCCTTGCTCCAGCAGACGGATGAGCATAGGGTGTGACAAGGCGAGAGGCACGCGTGCGGTCGCACAGACACACCAGCCATGGCGAGGGGACACAGCACTCGTTTCAGGTGTGCGTGCCTGCTGCCCGTGGGTGCGCGATTCCCCACGGCGCCGAGGGCCACGCACCTCCCTCCTCACCCACCGCCGGCAGAAGCCACTCCGTGCGCCCACAGAGCAGAGAAATACCGACTGCCAAAAACCATCCCCGTCCGTGCCGAGGGGGTGGAAGGAGTCACGAAGAGGTGTCGAGGCGGGGCCGCGGAGCTGCCCAGGGGCAGGAGCCGGCAGCACGGCCGGGGGGCCGGGCACAGGTGCCTGTGTGCCTCTGGGCGGCCGCCGAGCCGGGCCCGGCGCCGGGCGGGTGCGGAGAGCCGGCACGGGCCTTCCCTGCCGGGCCACGGGCTGGGCGCAGGGAGAGCCCCCGGGCGGTCCTGCAGCCACCCGGCCTGCTGGAGGAGCCAGAGGGAAACGGGATGGCAGGCACGGGATTTCTCCAGCGCCCGCTCCCGCCCCTCTCCACCACATTTGACAGGGTTGCAGGGGTTTGCCAGATCCAGTGTGTTTTGGCTTTGGTTGTTGGTGTTGGGGCTTTTTTTTTCCCTCTCTGCGGGCAAGATTTCTACTCGTGGCTCAGGTACCTTCCAGCTAGAGCCGTCCTCCCACCCCGTCAGCGCTGTGGGTCCCCGTACCTCTTAAGATATTTCTTAAGACAGCCGCGAATAGAGCCCCGGATATGTACAGTCTCAACGGAGCAAAGGGCTGAAAAATAGAGGAAAAAGTGTTGTTAGACAGAGCTAGACATTAGAGATAAACTGCCTCCATCAAGTCAATGTTTTAATCACTCAAACCACTTCTGGAAAGGGAACCAAAAAACCCTCTTGAAGAATGTACTCAAACAGCTGTCTTCCAGTAAAGGCAAACATGTCCAATGTTTCCTGTATGATTTTTTTTCTCTCTTTCCCTCTTTTTTTTTTTTTCTCTAGATACCGCGCATGGACGTCTTCAACACTGAGAGCCTCATTGTTTCCCTCCCTAGGTGAAGATACTACTTTGGGCTCAGAGTGGAAAAAAAAAACCAACCAAAAATAAAAACAAAAATTAAAAAAAAAAAAACCCAAAACCAAACATAAAGACACTGCAGCTTCTTGCAGAGAGCAGCGGCGTCCACTTCTGCCCCTGAGCCCCCCTGGCTGGACGTAATGTGTAAATGTCACGCCATTACAAAAAAGTTATGGTGAGAAAGGGTTTTTGGAAACGCTTTCTCTCGCACTATAAAGGAAAGAGAGACTTCGGCTTCTCTCCGACAGCTTTTCAAAGGGAAATAAAACAGCACAAAGTGGGCCTGAAGCTCAGGAAGAACTTTTTTTTCCTTCCTCTAATGAAAAAGGTGGAGGGATAAGTTTAATTGTAATCAGGCTGCAACAATACACCATGTGATCATGTGGTAGCAATTATTACAAGCTCACAGCAGAAATAGAGAGGATATGTTATTACAGCTTACTGTACTTTTTCTTTTTTCTCTTTTCTTTCTTTTCTTTTCTTTTCTTTTCTTTTCTTTTCTTTTCTTTTCTTTTCTTTTCTTTTCTTTTCTTTTCTTTTCTTTTCTTTTCTTTTCTTTTTCCAAAAATGTGACCTACTAGTAGATAAGGTGAGAAATTAATTTACCCTCAAAATGCTAAATCTCGAAAATCGGAGGGTAAACCAAAGAAAATCAAGGAAGAGTAACTTGAGTATAATTTTGTAATCCGTTGCTATTACACGTTCAGAACATTTCAACTAGGTGATGGAATCGACGAGATAAACTACTGCACGGCCAGCCAGGCCTCCTCCTTATCAGAATTTGCTAAGAGAAAAATAAAATCTTTCTCGGCACCCTTAGTGCGAAAGAGCAGACCTGATGGCAAACAAATCCGTCCCAATTTGCATGGCAAAATTAATTGAAATTATAAGGGGTGGGGGGTGGGGGTGGGCTTTATCACTATGTTCAAGCAGCCTGTGGCTGACAGAGAGCCGGCAAAGGCTTCTCCTCATCACTGCATTTACACGGCAGTTTAACTGAAATATTTTCTGTGGGCTACTAACATCTAATGCCTGGCTTCAGCTGCTTTCACCCGCCACATATAAGCAGAAAGCTATCGCACACTCCCTCTCCCGCCGAAAATACTACGGAAAAAAATGTAAAGCAAAGCAAAACAAATAAGAAAAGAGACCTCGCCTGCGAGACAGATTTCAGGATCATTCCTATTTTCATTTCTAATCATATTAAATACCTCCAGCGTGTTTTCTGTAGCTGAAATACGAAAAAAATCCCCAAACAAAACACCAAACCCAAAAAAACCCACTGAGTGAAACGATCTTCTGAGACCTGGCTGCATTAAGATCAGACCGTGTCCCACACTTCGGGTGAAAGTAGTGACATTGTTTTCCAGCACACCTTTTTCATAGGAGGTGCCGTTTGAATGTTTTGGTCGACTGAAATAGATAGGTTCGTATCTAGTGTGCTCCTGAGGATTTTTAGGACGCCTTCACAAATTTTCCCGAGCTCTGCCCCTTCTGCCTTTGCTGTTACAAATTCTTCTTATTTTGTAATTATCACAACACCCCCTCTTAGCACGCAGTGGGAGGGAGAGAGTTAAGATGTCCTGCGAAACCCGCTCGTAAAGCTGCTTACTTCCATTAGAAACACATGAATATCCTGAAAGACACAGTGTATTTAAAACGGACTCAGGAATGTTTATCTCAATCCCTGATGCTTTAGAAATTGTGGAAGAAAACAGCCGTGACAGTACTGCTCCAAATTACCCTTCTGGCAGGTAAATTTCATTTGCTCATGAAAATCAAATTCGATTAAGGCTCTCGGTCCTGCTGTCACTTTACTCCCGCTTCTTCCAAGAATCCTGAGCTTTGCAAGACGATTATTATTAGTGACTAAGATCACCCTCTAGCTCCTCCATTATCAGCTAAGATATTTTAGCGGGTTTAGAGGGATTTAACTCCGTGACAAACATATATTTCCAGCAATCAGACGCGATTTTTTTCCTTCATGCTTTTTAATTAGCTCTAAGCAGTGCATGAAAAAGTAAGAGTGGATTTCTTTGGGCAACAGTTTGGGATTGGGTTGGATTTTTTGGGTGGGGTTTTTTTTGTTATTGTTGGTTTTTGTTTGTTTGTTTGTTTTTCTGTATTCGTAGACTGTGATTAACCGACAAGAAATCAGCGTTCTCCTCAGCCGGGCATTCCCGCGGCAGGGCTGCGGAGGGTGCGTGTGTGTTATCACACAAAGACGGGTCTGGGAGGGGAAAAAAGGCTTTTTAGATACTGAGCCGACAAACTCCGTGTTTTCAAAACTTATCTCACAACTGAAAGGACTTCTGGTTTCTCTAGGAGAAGTCTTAGGGCCTCTTTAGAAGTGAATGAGTGGCCATATTTCTATCACATAAAGAGGTTTAAAAATAGTTTATATTTTCACGTTTAAGGCCATATTGCTGCAGTCCTCAGTGGCAAGACTATTCTTAGCTTCATGGCGTCAGGAACACACACAGTGACCTGTTTTAAAGCACTTGTAAGGGCCAAATTCCACTCTCGCTTACACCTGCGAAGTGAGTGAAATGCTTCTGACCACGCTTGATGCAACGAGGTTTAAAAATGCCACTTAAGCATTTTATAATACATGAGATGAGCATGGCCGTGTACCGTGATGGGTGACTACCATCAGTTAGAAATTGCCTGCCTATGAAAAGATTCAGGACCTTTTAAAATCCTTCTACTGATCATGGTTGTTCATGGTCCCGCTCCCCAAGGAATTAATACTCGATTTAGAGGAAACGATTCAACAGATGCATTTCTCTCCAAGTTGTTTCACACTCTATATAAATGCAAAGCAGTTCGGAGGTTTGCATCAGTTCTCTTGGAAATCGCTGTGGTCCTACCATGCGCTTGTATATGCTGTATCCTAACATTATTTGACAAGAAAAAGACAAAAAAATAATTGGAAGAAGCTTTGATTGGTCTGTCGGTTGCATGTAGGGAAGCATTTAATTATCAATTAACTTTTCCAAAGAAGCTCAAATCAAACAGTGGCTTCAAGTAAACTCCTTAGTTTTGGTTAATTTATCCAGCTCATCCCAAGACTTACATTGTGAAAAGTAAAAGCTCTTCCACAAGTGGTAGGGAATGGTATATGTTCAAGGCAAGGGAGGTAGACTGGGGAGTGTTTTATCCTCGGTGTTCATTACAAGGTCCACGATTTTCGAAGAACATCTGTCCGATGCCTTCAGCCCTCACGGTTCCTTTCTAATATTTAATGGCAGATACCCATTAAGACAGGAAGAAATTATAGCTGAGGAATGAAAATTTGGTATCGGGGGCATCAAAAACAGCTGACGAGGCTTTTCTGCTCTCTCGATGTCAATAATTTCTTAGAAGCCATCTAAATTGGGAAGGCAAAACAAAGCGTGGAGTCCCGTGTCAGACAACACTATTCTTCTGATGGTGCATATGCACCCTGCAGATGTCATTTTTGCCTATTTTGGGGAAACAGTCCCGTTCCTGAAATCCTCCTCACATCACGGCAAGCAGGGAAAGAGGACTGTTGTATTACTGCTCTTATCATCAGTGAAAAGTATGGCCTTCTCCCACAATCATTAAATAGACCTCTAGAGTAAGAGATGCGGAGAAGGGAGAAAAGTAAGCTCTCTAATCTGATCTCCCTTCTTCTTTTAGCACACAGGGCTGGAACAGCCCCAGGAGGGTAAACAAAACAAAATAACAACCACCGAAAGTCAGCAGACCGGATGCTCCCCCTTGCCCCCCACCCTGACACCCCACACACACTACTCGTGCAGTTTGCACCGGGGCTGAAAGCTACGGTTTCTCATGACTTCTCCCTCCTTACGGAAAGGAGCTTGAAAAGTAGAGGCAGATAAGCGAGAAACTCTCTGCGGCTGAGGGGAGTTTGGAGAGTGGGGGCGGGCTGGGGAGGGGGGTAGAGGAGACCTGGAGAGATTAGTGTTCTCATGGCTACCCGCTTTTTAACAAATCAGACAGACCTTCGGGCTGTGAATGACAGTTCTCACATTGGCTAGACTACAACTTTCAACTTGACCTTGGCCTCTAGCCGTGTCTAACCCGTATGTAAAACAGCGCTGCCCCATAGAGCTGCCTCCCCTTCCCACTTCTTCTCCCTCGTCCCGCAAAGCGATTTTCAGAAGCAGCCTCGAGAAAACAGAGGGAAACAAACCGAACCAACTCAGGCAGTCAAGCAAAGTTTGGCCGGGGGAATCCACAGGTTTCAAAACTGGAGCCTGAAAGAAAAGGGAAAATATGCGTGGAATAAATATTTGCTTTTGGCCATGAGGAAAAATGCGGAAAAGAGCAGGCGAAGTTAGAGTGGGAACATTTTACTGGCTACAATGAAGGAAAAAAACGGCTAAATGCAGCCGAATTAGCAGGGGGATGACAGACTTCAGGTATCCCAACTCAGGGCACGGAAAAAGCACCTTGAAAAAATACCCTTGGGCGCCAAAGAGCTATTTCTCATGGCTGGCAGCTCTGCGCTAAGCAAGGAAAAAGCCTGCTTGGTAACAATGTACATCCCGGGATTGCTCTGCGCTTGTAGCCATCAGGGCAAAACAATGCTACAACGTCAATGGAAAGCACAATAGGATAATAAATACGCCGAGCTGTCAGACTCAAAACAAAGCAACACGCAATTGGGGGAAAAAAATTAGTTTTCAGGATGGGAGTATTTGTGGCTGTTTTGTGCACACGCGTGAGGGCTGAGAGCTGTTAGCGATGAGACGAGCGCTGCTTTAGGTCAAGTTTATTGATAGCTCAGTGATGGAGGGTTCTGGGTTCAAGGCTGTGCGCGAAAAGCTTGGGGGAGAACAGCATCCGCGCCGGTGGGAGGATATTAAAAATTGAAATTATTTCACCCTATGAAAAATTCATCCCGAAAAGACAACGGAGTTGTTGGGGTTTTTTTTCTAGCGTTCACTTGCAAAGTGGTACGGCCTTCAAAAAAAACCTATTTTCCAGCCGATAATCCATTTTGTTTTTCCAGCACACACATACACACAAAAAACGCCGTGAGTCCGTGCACGCACCGAGCAAGCCGACGTGATATTTTACAGCCGAAAAAGATTCAAGTCGAATCGTAGGCCCAGGGTTTTATTATTACGGCAACAAATAATACAGCAGTATCGCGACGAATGTCCAGTTAACTCTCCCGCTTCCCAAGACATTTCTAAAAGATAATAATAAATAAAGTGGGGATTTCCCGGTCTGTTCCTCTTATCTGACTTCTGAGACTTTGTGGCGAGAGGAGCGAGATGGGTCTTGGGCTTTCGACGGGCGGCAAGGAAGGAGGAAAACACCCAGAAAAGACCCCGGGAGGNATTGAGTATCTCTTTTTTCAGTCTTTGGGGCTTTTAAAAAAGAGCCACTAGTCTCAATGCGGAGCGGGCTATGACAGCCTCCGTGCTCCTCCACCCCCGCTGGATCGAGCCCGTCATGTTCCTCTACGACAACAGCCTGGATGAGATCAATAAGAACATGGACGGGTTTCACGCCGGCAGCAACTTCGCGGCGGCGGCGGCGGGCAA
>VXAX01005176.1:1356595-1376908 GCA_013399835.1 Leptocoma aspasia | reverse complement strand
AAAAAAAAAAAAGAAGAAAAGAGGGAGAGAGGGAAAGCCCCCCAAACCTTTTTACAATCCCTAAACGACACTGCAGTCTTCTGCTAGCGGTTTTGACGACATGCAATCTCTTTCCATCCACTTTCTAGCAAATATGTCAAGCTGGAAGATTAATTCATTAATTTCAAGTTCAGCTCACAGACGTGCAGTTAGCATAAGAAGTTTTTGCAGCAAACCAAAATAAAGAGTTCATTACAGGGATACGTCCAGAGCATTTGATTTGTGAACGGTAACCCTTGTAAAATAAGAAAAAGGCATATAAACATTAATGCTAATAAATTAGTTTACTCCACTACAAAGTAATTACTTGATAATCTTGAATTTACAGCTTGAATTCAAACGCAATAGTTAACTATAATGTAGGGGAAATACATAATGAGAATATTTTCTCTCTGCATAACATGATTAGATTTGTTATTGAGTCGGTTACGATAAGCTAAGCAATAAATAAACAAATCGATGTTGACATTTAAATACCGAGGATCTCCAGAATTTACTAGAGAACTTTCTCCGGATATATAAATACTTCCACAGCACTGCAGAGGAAGAGGGGGGGAGGAAAATCCAAATATTATTTCCCTAACATTTTCGTTTCCCTTCCACTAGCCTCCCAAGTCCACGGGGGCATGGATCTTGAACTACGTCTGATTTCCTAAGAGTACCGACTTCACAATAGCCTTTTGCCACTCTGTTTTTCTATTTTGATGAAATCCAGCCGGAACTCAAATATTTCTTTTCTGAAACAGAGCATCAGTATAGCAAAATAATACTTTTTCCGAGAGCTTAGGGATGTCCATGCCTCAAAAGGTGCTGTATTCTTTGGCGTATTTCTCTGTTTTCTTTGGCTCTGCTCATTCGGTGGGGTGTGCATTTTTATTGGCAGAAAAGTACTTTTTAGTCTCTGCCCTGTACAATCCGCTTTCTATATCATCCCTTTCATGCAACAATAGTAAAAGTTTAACCAGGTTTTTAAAATAGGTCTCCCTGGGTGTCAGCCTTCAGCGACAGCACAAAGCTAAAAGGAAAGTATCTCGGTACGGCGAGTTTGTTCCTACGGGTTAACAGTATGTCAAATAATTTTAACTAGGCTTCTGGCAATTAAACTCGGAGTATTTGTCAAGCTGGGGTAGCCCAATATCCACTGGTTTGCCAAGCATTTAGCTGCAGAGTTGAGGCGGAGAGATCAGCAAACAGTCTTTAGCTCCGTGGTCTGCACTTTCGAGGGCTTGCTGGTTTACTGGCGTTGCGACTGAAGCAAGGGACGATCTGGGGGGATGAGGAGGGCAAACCTGCTTCCTGGGGACCCGACATTGTTAACTGCCTCCAGTAAAGCTTGGCTGAAGCCGCGCGGGGTATTTGAGGTTAATATGTAAGTAAGGGAAGGAAGACACTAAGCGCTTCGGAAGTGAACATGAATGCAAGCATGTAATCTATTCACCATGAAAATCAGTAAAGACTTGACCCTGGCACATTCTTCCTAGTAAGGTTTCCAGAAAAACCTTGAAGAGTGAGGGCTTTTTTCTTTTTTTAGGCGGGAGGAGGGAAAGCCCAAAACGATCCCCCCACCACCAAAAAAAAAAAAAGGGACAAAAAAGGGGACGTTTTCTTCAGGAGCGTTTTCCTCCTCCTCGGAAGCAGCTTTCCACAAGAAAGCGTACGTGCATCTCTACGGTGCCCTCCTTCTCGGAGCCTGCCAGCGAGCCGCCGAACGCCCCAGCAAGCCCACAAACAAATAGAAAGGTCTCACCTAACCCTGGGGGGAATTGATAAGCCTCTTTGCTCCAGTGCCAGGGACCGGGCGGCTAAGTCTGGGGCAGTGGCAGGGCGGCTGTGTGTCCCCCAGGGCTCCCCCCCGGCCAACCTGCGCTCGGCTCGCCCCTGGGCGCTGGCGACGAGCTGTTGCTTTCCCCCGCGACGGCCACAAAGGGAGCGGGGCCCGGGCCCGCCGCTCGTCAATGTCAACGTCGGGCCACGTGACCTCACCTCCCTGCCGCCGCCGGGAGAGCTCTCCACGTCAGCCTACGTCTCCCCATCTCTTACTTCACGGATCCGCTTCAAAGGGGCAGCTGCGTTAGAGAATCATGTTAAGCTCAGCTAATGCGGAGAAGCCGAGGTAGCCCTAATGATGGATTTTGATGAGCGTGTTCCTTGTTCCTCTAACATGTATTTGCCAAGTTGTACTTACTACGTCTCGGGTCCTGATTTTTCCAGCCTCCCTTCTTTTTTGCCCCAAACCCCGTCTTCTCGCCCTATGACATACTCCTACTCCTCCAACCTACCCCAGGTCCAACCTGTGAGAGAAGTTACCTTCAGGGAATATGCCATTGATCCCTCCAGTAAATGGCACCCCAGGAACAATCTGCCCCACTGCTACTCCGCAGAGGAGATCATGCACAGAGACTGCCTGCCTGCCACCAACACTGCTAGCATGGGCGAGATGTTCGGCAAAAACACAGCTAACGTCTACCACCCCAGCACCAACGTCTCCTCCAATTTCTATAGCACGGTGGGCAGGAACGGGGTCCTGCCCCAGGCTTTCGACCAATTTTTCGAGACGGCTTATGGCACGGCGGAAAACCTGGCCTCGGCGGACTACCCGGTAGACAAGAGTGGCGAGAAGGCGCCCGCGTCCGCCGGGGCGGCGGCGGCGGCAACTTCAAGTTCGGAGGGCGGCTGCGGCAGGGCGGCGGCGGCGGCGGCGGAGAAGGAGAGGAGGAGGCGGCCGGAGAGCAGCAGCAGCCCCGAGTCATCTTCCGGCAACAATGAGGAGAAATCCGGCAGTTCCAGTACGTATAAAGGCAGCGCCGGAGCGCTTTTAGGAAAGGCAGCTTGAAATCTAGCGCACCGCCGCTGTTAAATTTTTATATGCTGTTTTATAAGCATATAAGGTTTATGAAGGGCCTTTAGATTTCCCCCAACAAAACTTTGTTATAAAAGGCGAGATCACGTGTTTAGTGCTGAAATTGGCCGTGAAATACCCACCGGGCAATGGATGCCTAATTTTTTTTTTCCTTTTTCTTCTTTTTTTTTTCTTTCTTATGCTTTTTAAAAAATAATAATAATAAAAAAACCAGTTCCGTGGTCAGCTCTTGAAAATATAATAACGTTAGTTCTGTGTCTGTAAATTCGGCAAAAAAAGGAGATCCTGACTCCTTTGATATCAGTGTAATCCAGTGATTTTATAAAAGCCATGTGTTGCACCAGAAGTCTAGTTAGGAGCTGAATTCAAAGCCTTCGCCGTTTTAACGATTGCGCTAGAATAGCGTTTAACAGATAAAGTAGCCGCCTGAACTGTAGCAATATATTAAAAGAAGCAAATTAACCTAAAGCTGGCCTTTTTGTCTAAAGGAAGCCATTTTACTAAGGCACTGTGGCAATTACGTGTTGCCTTCTGTCCAACAGTTTGTTACTTACAATTGTTATTCAATCTGTCAAAGTCTGATTTTTTTATGTGGGCTTTTTAAAAGGCAAAGCTAGTATAGGGCCGGGGGAAAAAATACCTCGACAATGAACTGTACCAGAAAAGGAAGTTTTTAAAGGGATAGTAGCTACGTTTAATGTAAAGAGCTCCTGAACCTTGAAACCTTTTATATTCTGCTTAATGAACTTTAAAACCGTAATGGCTAATCGAGAGGAGAATACCTCGATGCGGTGGAGAACGTGCTTGAAAATAGCCGGCTAGGGGGAGAAGGAGACGCCTCAGCCTTGGGCTCAGGGGTTTTTCCTCTGCTCGGGACATAGAGACGGGATTAGACCAGGGAACGAGGGCGAGATCCAGGCGGGTACGGGCTCGGGGAGGGCTGGGCGCGGGCCCCCCCGCCCGCTGCAGCGCTGCCCGCTGCAGGCAGCCAGGTGATGGCTGCTCCCTGGGCAGCTCCGCGTGCGTGGTGGCTCCCGGCGGAGCAGCCTACAAAGGCTTTCCTCCGGCTCGTGAAATCCGCAAGAACCCCCCGCCACCACTCTTTCCTCCAGCTGCCCTCCCCGCGGAGGAAGAGAGGCCGGATCCCCGCGTCTCGGCGGGGGTTTCGCCCTGCACGCTGCCCGGGGCCGCGGCGCGGCAGGAGCCGGGGTGTGCCGGCGGGTCCCGGCCCGGCTGCACGCACCCGCCAAGGCGGAGGGCTGGCGCCAAGCCCCGGACCTACCAACGCCGACCCTGGAGCGGGCAAAACGCGTCTTTCCCATGTTAACGTGCTTTGCCTGAGAGTCCCCCCTTCCCTTCTCAGCCCCCGCCGCCGGTGACCGCCGGGTCTCAAATGTTTCTGCCTTTTTTCGCTCCACAGGTGGACAACGTACGCGTAAAAAGAGATGCCCATACACCAAATACCAGATTAGAGAGTTAGAAAGGGAATTCTTCTTCAGTGTCTACATAAACAAAGAGAAACGCCTCCAGCTCTCCCGAATGCTCAATCTGACCGACCGTCAAGTCAAAATATGGTTTCAGAACAGAAGAATGAAAGAAAAAAAAATTAACAGGGACCGATTACAATATTACTCAGCTAATCCACTACTTTAAAACTCATAGCGTTTTTCAAGACGAGATTAAATTCAGATTTCGCCCTTGACAAGGTCAAGCCATGGGGTTACGTGGAGGAAGGAGGTGTGTATCTGACGGGACTAGAAGAATCTAAGGTTTTACACACATGTAAACCTACTCTGGAACTGCGATGATGATTTTTTATATATATATTTACATATCAACTGGAATCGATTTGATTTTGACACACATGGGATCCATTTCTAAACGTGCATGTCACCTCTGAGTGCAAAATCCATACCTCTTACCTTTCCAGGCACTGCGGCTCACCCTGCCACCGCTTTCGGCAGGCACGGGCGGGGACGGTCCTTCTCCATCCCCGGACTCGCCCACCCTCGGCCCTTTCTCGCCCCTGTGCTGCTGTGGAACAGCTGTCTGGAGATTACCAGGTCGGGCTCACCCAACCAGGACCACTGCAGACTATAAACTCTGAGAAATAATCTTTTGTTCTTCCTTAGGAAAATATCTGGGTTAGAGGCAGTGTTCCATTGCTCATGGGTTTGAAATAAGAATTGAAGGACGGACACACAGACACAGACACACACACACACACAGAGCTAAAGAAAGGGGGGATGTCATGTCTACACCTTCCCGGGGCCAACCGCGAGTACTTGTAATATGGATGTAGTGATGGTTATAGTAGTGTTTCCTTTGGAGGTGTGGGGAGGGGTGGGGGCCAGGGAAAAAAAAACTAAATGAAAGAATTAATTATTTACTTTTAAAAAACAGGTATAAATTCGCCATATATCGTAAAGAAACAATCACTAAAAATAAAATTAGAAGAATTTAATTAGCTCTTGTTTTATTTATGACAACAGACTATGCGTTGCCATCTTTTTGGAGACAAATCATATACAAATACTAAAAATAAATCGGCAAAAAAGTGTGAATTTCAGCATTTTAAAAGAAACAACTCCTTAAAGGAAACTAACCTTCTGGCTTCTGGCTCACAAACTTTCTTCAGGAAATACCTGTGGAGAACGACAGTTTAGCAAATACCACACAACACTTAATTGAAACTTGGAGTTGTGCAATGCACTAACATTGGATGATTAAAATAACTCGATTGCATGTTCCTTTAAAGGTGACTAGTGAGGAGTTTAAACAGAAGCCAAACAATGTAAATATGGTAATTTTGTTGTTGTCTACTTTAAATGTCATGAGCTCTACTTTGTCGCCCAGTCGACGTATGCAAAGAATGGAGAGTTGTTTGGACTTATTTTAAATATCTATAAATATATATATTTCCCTGCAGGAACCAAAGCGTGAAAAAAAATGCAAGTTAAAAAACAAAAAAAAGAGAAAAAAAGGAAAATATTTAAAATTCTATATCAGTTTACAAAGGATACCATGTTCTATCGTTGAGGTAATTTGCTGTCGAGAATATCTGAATGTATATTTCATACAGGAACGGTGTTTTACAAGACTTGTAAATAATAATAAAAAAAGAACCCATGACCTATTTTGTTCAAATGCCCTTTTTTTTTCCCCTGGTTGGGTTTTTTTTTTTTGGTGGTGTTTTTTTTTTTATTGTTCCTTTGGGGCTAAAGGGTGTGGGATTTCTTTACATGTGCAAAAAAGTGGTGATAAGAATGTTTTTGATTAATAAATTTTACCGAATGGATGTAATTTCTTTGTCACAATTCACAAAATGCAATATCTTTATATGATGTCACTGTTTTCAATATGTATCATCTATATGTATATACAGTTTTCTTTTAATATGCGCAAGTATTTGGTTGCATGTATACAGTGGAACAGCGCACAAGGAAAATAAAAAAAAAAAAAAAAGGAAACTTTATATTTTTACTCTGGTATTACGTTACTGCATGTTCTTTTATCCGATGTAACTCTGGAACCCGAAATTCCTCATGACCTTCTTCGGTCATTTGGGGCGAATTACTCTTCTTTTGTCAACTTCGTTGTTAAATCTTCTACTCTGGAGTTAACAACTGAACCTAGGCTTGTTCGAGCATACTTTCAGCGGGTCACAGGAAAAGGAAAATTAAGTGTGTTCATAGCTTGCTACGTGTTAGGCCTTCTTCTTATTCTGCCAGCACCGGCGGGGCAAGATCCTATGCTCGAGGGTTGGATGTGCCATTGCTGTTTGCTCCTCGCCACATGTATCCAGGAGAAATGTTTGTCAGTAGCACTTGGGACACATTTTATAAGCTGGCACCAAAGGGAAGTTTCAAGCCAGCTGATGGATGTGGCCAGAATTTGAGAGCCCTAAGAAAATTGTTGTCTTTGGGGAAAAAAATCCACATGGCAGTGTGGTGGAAATGGACTGTTTGAAATTGTCCTTGATCTCCAAGGCAGGGAGGGGGTGGATTGAGGCGGGCAGCGGGGGGAGGAGGGCTGGAGAGAGAAAGTTGGAGAGGGCAGGAGGGAGAAAACCCCAAACACCAAACAATAGCAGAGATAGGAATGTGTTTTGAGAAGAGTATTTGAATCTTTAATGTTGACCCTAATCCTAATCAGGAGAAGAAAGTGGATTCTGTTTTTGCATTGTTTACTGGCTTTGAACTTCTGTATTGCTTGGACATCACCCATAACCTTGAGGTGAAGGACTTACTGACTTTGGGCCTTTGTTGACCACCGCCACCCAGCCAGACAACGTTTACCCAAAGGGAATGTTGAAAAGTGAGGGGGAAAAGAGGGGACTTTGTTTGTTTGTTTGTCTAGTATGCAAGGGGAAATGCCAGTTAAAAGGAGACAGACAGATGGATGGACAGACGGTGAGAGAGAGATAGAGGGACGGATGGAGAGCTGAATGGCAATGAAAGTTAAGCCTGCAAGCTTCCTTTCCTGGTTAAAAATTAACTGGTATTCAGAGCCAATTCCAGAGACAGTAAAAACATGGAGTTTCTGTGGTCGGGGTTTGGATTTCCTAGCCCAATAAAATCGCATCCTCTGTGTTGCTGTGACATTGCAGCCATAAAAACTGTCCGTGACTTGTCCGCTCGCCTGTACCAAATGCATCACTAAGGCAGCAGAGGTTCGCCCAGAGGTTTTTACACCGGGAGGTGAGCGAGCATTGCTCTCCGCCGCCGTCTGTCCGTCCCCCCACCCGCCCGCCGTCCTGCCGCGGGGCCCCGGCGGGCGGGCAGGCGGGCGGACGGACGGACGTCGGCCGCGGTTTAGGGGCTGCTTTGCCACAAGATGGCGATCTTCAGATCAATGTCAAAGCCGCCCGGGGCAAGGGGAGCAGCCCTGCAAAGGGGAAAAAAAAAAAAAAAAGGAAAATCTTGGCCTTTGTTCACTTTGCATCCCTGGAGCCACAAGGGTAATTATTGCACTTACCGGGCTCCGCTGTACAAAAAGCCGCTCGGGATGCCGGGGGAGGGGGGAGACGCTGGGGCTTCTCGGTGGAGTTAAAGCCTCTGGGCTTTGGGTTAGGAAATGCGCGAAGGTAAGTGTTTTATACATCTACCCGGCATGGAGAACGGCGAGGAGTGTGCGGTGACCGGAATGGTACCCTGCGATGTGGGGTGGCCCTTGCTCTGACCGCTGAGCGCCGCGGAAAAGAGCCATAGGGAGGGGAAGGGATGCAAAAAGTTGGTGATTAGGATGTGAAATAATATAGAAAAGACTTTCTAAGTCGCAGTTGACCTTTTATTTTCTCTTCGTTTTGGCCAGCCACGTGGAAAATCCACGTTATCTGGAAATATTTTTTCAGTGTAACTTGTAGCTTTCTTCCACTTACTAAAAAAGAAAGAAAAAAAAAGTTTAAAAAAAAGCGTAGCATTGGAAATATTATGAAACTTGACATTTATGTGTGGAACAGTAGGTGTCTTCAATCAAATAGATCTATGGCAACACAGTCTGCAAATGACAGACAATTCTGACGATCTTATTAGTCTTGAACTATAGTTTAGTTAGGGTCGTTTGGTAACTTTAAAGGGTAGTCTGCTTCCTTGCAGCTGGACACAGATTGTGGTAAACAACTTTTGACATACTTATGCTAAAAACTGTTCATGTGATTGCATATTAAGTCAATGTTCGTGCAAGACCAGATTTAGATTTCGATTTTCTTTCTTTCTTTCTTTCTTTCTTTCTTTCTTTCTTTCTTTCTTTCCTTATCAGCACATGTGCTGTAAACAAACAATAGTCACTCGTTCTCATGTGCTCAGGGCTGCTCTGGATTGTAGCTTTGAAACTCTATCCTCTCTACGAGTATCCCTAACTCCAGGTTACTTTTCATGCCCATAAAATTTTCACATGTTTTTCTTATGTCTCCATTTGAGAAGGGCGGGCGGGAAGGTGGTATTATATGGAGAAGATACTGGTTTGGCTACATATTTTAATACACGTGTTTCAGAGGGCAGTTTTAGATATCTGTTCGAAAAAAATGAAAAATATGATTTTACCTTTTCTCTTCTGTGTATGTAATGCCAGTTGCCTGCAGTATTTTTTAAATTGTGCTTCCAGAAAACTGTTGCAAGTGTAGTTAAAAGCACATGCTCAGTCGGCAGAGAGCAGTTTCAGATGATTATTGGAACCTATCGATTTCATCAAAGATGCTCCATTAAAAGCTCGGGGATGTTGATCCCTTTAGACTTCCCCTCAGCAATGCCAGGACGCGAGAAGCCACGTGAGAAGCAGGGAGATTTGAGGGTCCCTTTGCAACATTTCATTTTACACCAGTCAAGTTAAACTCCGCATATTTGATCAAATATTTATTTTTCCCCTTGTTGTTTCCCTGTCCCATTCAATACTTGGCTGAATAAATCAAAGGGACCCCAGCAGCAGTTAAAGCGCCCTCTGGTTACGAATTGTTTACTGACGGCCGCGGTCATAGGATAATATTTTAAAAAAACAAGCTTGTTTCTTACAATAACTGTTTATTATTTCGCATTATTTGGGTTTGCATGTTTTGGAGGGAAGAGGGGAAGCCAGCTTAGTGTCTACACTGTGTTTAATTAATCGTGTACTCAACTTCAGCTCACATACCACATCCAAACCCCTGGGAGGCTGTTTCATAAGCTCATTGGGTTTGTGTTTTGTTGTCTATTTTTTTTTTTTTTGGGTCACAATCTTTTCATTAAATGCTATGAAATCGAAACTTCTGGCCAACGTGTGTGCCTGACAGCCAAGCTATACCACAGCCAAAAAAAAAAAAAAAAAAAAATTTTTTTTTTTAATTTNGGGAGCAGCCCTGCAAAGGGGAAAAAAAAAAAAAAAAGGAAAATCTTGGCCTTTGTTCACTTTGCATCCCTGGAGCCACAAGGGTAATTATTGCACTTACCGGGCTCCGCTGTACAAAAAGCCGCTCGGGATGCCGGGGGAGGGGGGAGACGCTGGGGCTTCTCGGTGGAGTTAAAGCCTCTGGGCTTTGGGTTAGGAAATGCGCGAAGGTAAGTGTTTTATACATCTACCCGGCATGGAGAACGGCGAGGAGTGTGCGGTGACCGGAATGGTACCCTGCGATGTGGGGTGGCCCTTGCTCTGACCGCTGAGCGCCGCGGAAAAGAGCCATAGGGAGGGGAAGGGATGCAAAAAGTTGGTGATTAGGATGTGAAATAATATAGAAAAGACTTTCTAAGTCGCAGTTGACCTTTTATTTTCTCTTCGTTTTGGCCAGCCACGTGGAAAATCCACGTTATCTGGAAATATTTTTTCAGTGTAACTTGTAGCTTTCTTCCACTTACTAAAAAAGAAAGAAAAAAAAAGTTTAAAAAAAAGCGTAGCATTGGAAATATTATGAAACTTGACATTTATGTGTGGAACAGTAGGTGTCTTCAATCAAATAGATCTATGGCAACACAGTCTGCAAATGACAGACAATTCTGACGATCTTATTAGTCTTGAACTATAGTTTAGTTAGGGTCGTTTGGTAACTTTAAAGGGTAGTCTGCTTCCTTGCAGCTGGACACAGATTGTGGTAAACAACTTTTGACATACTTATGCTAAAAACTGTTCATGTGATTGCATATTAAGTCAATGTTCGTGCAAGACCAGATTTAGATTTCGATTTTCTTTCTTTCTTTCTTTCTTTCTTTCTTTCTTTCTTTCTTTCTTTCTTTCTTTCTTTCTTTCTTTCTTTCTTTCTTTCTTTCTTTCTTTCTTTCTTTCTTTCTTTCTTTCTTTCTTTCTTTCTTTCTTTCTTTCTTTCTTTCTTTCTTTCTTTCTTTCTTTCTTTCTTTCTTTCTTTCTNTCCCTTTAGACTTCCCCTCAGCAATGCCAGGACGCGAGAAGCCACGTGAGAAGCAGGGAGATTTGAGGGTCCCTTTGCAACATTTCATTTTACACCAGTCAAGTTAAACTCCGCATATTTGATCAAATATTTATTTTTCCCCTTGTTGTTTCCCTGTCCCATTCAATACTTGGCTGAATAAATCAAAGGGACCCCAGCAGCAGTTAAAGCGCCCTCTGGTTACGAATTGTTTACTGACGGCCGCGGTCATAGGATAATATTTTAAAAAAACAAGCTTGTTTCTTACAATAACTGTTTATTATTTCGCATTATTTGGGTTTGCATGTTTTGGAGGGAAGAGGGGAAGCCAGCTTAGTGTCTACACTGTGTTTAATTAATCGTGTACTCAACTTCAGCTCACATACCACATCCAAACCCCTGGGAGGCTGTTTCATAAGCTCATTGGGTTTGTGTTTTGTTGTCTATTTTTTTTTTTTTTTTGGGTCACAATTTTTTCATTAAATGCTATGAAATCGAAACTTCTGGCCAACGTGTGTGCCTGACAGCCAAGCTATACCCCAGCCAAAAAAAAAAAAAAGATATTTTTATATGCATTCAGATCTTCTTTACAGGGAAGACAGCTACAAAAAGGGAGAAAGGCTACAGTTTCAAATTCTTGATAGACCTGTGTGGCCCATCTCTCACAATAGAAGGGGTACACTTAAAAGACAGACTTGGGTATGCAATATTTTCCCCACACATATATAACCCGATACCGTTGTTGCTTCTGCACGATGTTTGGGGCTCCCCGGACAATAGAAAGCCCCGTTGTTCTCGTTAGTGCCGGAAAATGGCGAGGAAATAAAGCCCTAATGAATTGGTTTGGGTGTATTTTGTCCTGCCGCACACCAGCATTTGAAACTCGTCAGAATTACTTGCAAAATATGTTCCTAATCCAAATGAGTAAAACGATACATGTATAATGTAAAACATAGTTAGGAGAGCAAGCCTCCGGATGGCTGGAATAAAATTAAATCACAGCCTAATTTTTAACAAGATAATCCGCCAAAAAAAGCCAACCTCCCCAGCACCACCACCAGCGTGAAAGAATTTCTAGTAAAGATAAAATTAGTGGGGCCGTCATTTGTCACCTAACTTGGCACAGACGCTGTTCCTAAACCTCCTGTCTGAAATCCGCCTTCTTTGGAGCAAATCCAGATTANAAAAAAAAAGAAAAAAGGAATCTGGCACACACACACGTTCCAGGGAGCTGACAGTTCCAATATTAAATAACTATAGTCTGATCGCATTAATTTTTGGAGCTGTATAAAATGTAGTCCACGGCTGTATTCTCAGATAGGCGGCGCATGCACTCCTGAACAGACTGCAAGGCCGTTTACGTTTTCACAAATTGCAGCTTGCCCGTGTCTACAAATAAAAGCATATTTTAATTAGCTCGCAAAATGCGTCTCTGGATTAACAGCGCTGATCTTTTGGGTTATACGGGCCAATAATAAAAAGATAAATCACGGTTTAACACGATACGTTTTGAGATTTCCAGTCAGAGTTTGCTTAGGCTGAGCTGTCGGTTTTTATTTATTCCCTTTTTGTTTTTAATTTTAGTTCAACCAATAAAACGGCTTAACGACGCTATTAATGCATCTATTATATTTTTCTTAGATCAATAAAATTTTATTTTGATAGTATTGTCTATGTACGCCATGAATTTAGATTCTCCACGAAAACACCTTCTCGTTGGCTTTGATATTTATCAGAATTTTATTTGCTCGGTTTTATAGACCCTCGGATAGCTTTACTTACAGAAGTAGAATTAAAAACAAAGTAATTCTCGTCCCCTGGCGTCCACAATATTCTTTAAAATTTCTTTTAAATAGGGGTTAAGTTCCAAGGGACACATTGTTAAGCACTGGTAACGCAGTAGCTACACTCAGCGCATGCCAAATTAGCTCAGTTTAGTCAGAATTGACCATTATCTTTTATAGTTACGAATCAAGTGAACATTATTAGTTTTACTTCACTGGGTTTGATGATGCTGGTTACTATTTGCCTTGGCCTTGTTAGCGATTAAAGAAAGCGGAGATAATGCAACGCCGAGCTGAGTTCATGATCTAGACGGAGTCGGTGCCTTGACCATCAAACCGGCACCGTTTACTGCGGTCAACAAAACACCCCACGGCAGCTCCCGCGGGACCTGACACGGGGGTGGGGTAACCCACTGCTGCAAAACCTTAACGGGGAGGCTAAAGGATACCTTCAAAACATTCTCACCGGCCTCTGTGCCTTTTGTCTGATTCCCCTGCTTTAGATCGCAGAGGGAGGAGAAGCCGACATCGATGCACTTCCAGTCATTCTGGCTGACGAGGATTGCAGCGTCGTTTTTATAGTACTTTCCTTCACTTTAATCCAATTTTTAAAAGGGAGCTGCTTATTTTAAAAACAGCTTTGGAAGGATTTCAAGCGTTTCTCCTCGGTTCCGTGTGGCTTTTAGATTTGCAATCCGTTTCTATTTAATTTGGCAAATGCAAAATAAACATACCGCAAGAGCGGACTTCCCCAGAGTAATTTTTATACCTGACTTGTGTAGAGAAATGTATTTGGAAGGCGGTGCTGGGGCTCACGTTTCTTTTTATTTAGATCTGTATTTATGAAGCTAAGCCTATTGATAATAGCCTTCCTGTATACCAGCCAATAAACCAGTTCCTTATGTGGTATTAATTTTGTTAGTAATGATATGGCCCTCCTAGGAATCTGATAAGCGTTCGTCCATCGCACATTAACACATCCGAAGTTAGTCGGGTTGGGAAATTACAAGCAATGTTACAGGAGGAAATGCGGGAAGGAAAAAAACCTCGAAGGGATTCTATATGCTGGGAGATCTACCCCTGTCACCGCATCCCACGGGCCGGTCAGAAGGAAATCGCGCTGTGAAGCTCGCCCCACCACGCTGGAAAAATCAGGCGCCTTTCTACAGAGATTTTATGGGTGTTTCAAACTTGTAGCATCCCCTGCCTGCCCTGGTGCTTCCCGGGGGCGCGGAAGGAGGCTGGGGAGGGCCCCGCGGGAAGGGACACTGCCCTCCTGCCGCAAGGAGGGATTCCTCCAGGGGAATGTCACGCTGTGGAAAAAAAGCTTTTCCCCGTGTCAGGCAAATATTGCGGGACGTGAGGCTTGACAGATCCGTGGGGCGAGGGGGAAGAAGTGCTCCCTGGGGGTTTCGAAGACTGAGGGTAGGGGCCGGGGAATTCGGGGCGCCGCGCCTGCTCCGGCACGCCTCCTCCCCGCAGGCAGTGGCCCCATCACCGCCGTCAGTGCCCTCCTGGACACGGCAGCCGGGTGCCCGGCAGAGGCTCTCGTCCCGGGCGGTGATGACGCCCGGTCGGCGGCCGCTCTCACCCGCCCGACCTGCTGGAAGCGGAAACCGGCCACGGCTGCTTCTCCAGGCGGCGTGCGGGACAGAGGAGCGAGTGATGCTCCTCAGAGATGGGCAGCGGGAACTGGGCAGCCTCAGGCTCCCCTTGAACTAAATTGCCCTTAGTTCCGCGGGCCAGGCAGTGAGGCGACTTCAAAATGGCATAAGCGAGAGATGATGGAAGTGAAAGCAAGCCATCATTAAGCATTTCATTACGAAATCTATCTGTCTCTCTGCCTGCGTCCCTGCCTGTCTGCTATCTGTCTGCTACCTCTGCCACAATTACATATTGACTGGACTGGGCTGTCTAGTATCTCGGTATTTATCTAGCTACTCTTATTTCTATTATTTAGTACATTGCTTAACGGAGACAATGCTTTTGAAGAGGCAAAAAGTGAAAAGACCCAAATGGAGCGGGAGGGAGGGGGGATATAAAAATGATGGTCCAAATATAAACACATCAATAAACACGGTACGCAGCATCCTGCGAGGATCCATTTGAACTGCTCGCGTCTGGATTCTTTCTGTGACATATGTCTGGCTTTATATTTTAAATGGTAATCAGACCTCAGGAAGAATCCAGCGTTAACTAAAGCATTAGAAGCTGCAACCGCACAATCAATCCTCCCAGAGTGGCATTGCTCCCTAAGAGATTCCTCAGCGCAGCGGCGAGCATTTTATCTCCAGAAAATTAAGCCCAGCCTGGCGTCGTGGCGGTGATATTAGGCTGCAAGCAGCCCCCTTCCTCGGTAGTTTAACGCGGGAGGCACCAGGCCCCTTTACGGTTTCAAATGATCCGTGATAAACAATAACACGTCTTTTATTTCTTAAAAAAACGAGACAATCAAATAAAATGAGCAGAGGCTGAGCATAAAACACCGGGCGAGCCGTAGCTTTATTAATTTCGTGTGACACATAGGCTGCGCAGGGAGGTGAGCAGGCATTGCTGCTGGAAAGCCCAACCACGGGGAGAGAGGAGCGACAGTAAAAGCTTCATCTGGACACCGCTTCAGCCTAGGTATAATAAACATCAGGACCGCCGGGCTATTTTATAGCGGTGCGTGTGATAAGAGGGAAGAAAAACTTGGAGCCAGTACCAGCACAGCCCTCTCCTTCCCCTTCCCTTTCCCCTTCCCCTTCCCGGGAGCGCGGCTCTCGCCTGGGCGCAGGCGCTCGCCCATGTGGTGGAAGCGCGCGCGCCTGTGTGTATGGAAATCCATATTACACATTAATATACATCTATCTTCCAAATTCAGAGGTCGACCTGAGAGCAGCTCTGTGCATACGAAACCAGACGGGGAGGGGTTGCTGGGGAGGCCCGGGCTTCCATTGGCTGCGGGCGCCTGCCGTGGTGCGGGGGTATCTCTCATCATATTCAGCATGTTTTGCACAAGAAATGTCAGCCAGAAAGGGCTATCTGCTCCCTTCGCCAAATTATTCCACAACAATGTCATGCTCCGAGAGCCCGGCTGCAAACTCTTTTTTGGTAGACTCCCTGATAAGCTCGGGCAGAGGGGAAGCGGCAGGAGCAGGAGGCGGAGGCGGAGGCGGAGGCGGCTACTATCCCAACAGTGGTATCTACCTGCCACAGGCGTCCGATCTGTCCTACGGGCTGCAAAGCTGCGGACTTTTCCCCGTTCTGAGCAAACGCAATGAAGGTACTTCTCAAAGCATGGTCCCCAACTCGCACTCCTACGTGTCAGGGATGGAAGTGTGGCTAGATCCTCCCCGGTCCTGTCGCATGGAAGAGCCGGAGAGCCAGCAGGCCACCTCGTGCTCCTTCGCTCCAAGCATTAAGGAGGAGAGCTCCTACTGCCTCTATGACTCAGAGAAATGCCCCAAGGGCTCGGCCGCCACAGACCTCGCTCCCTTTCCCCGGCTGAGTGCCGAGGTCAGCCCGGCCAGCAGCGGCGGCGGGGTCCCCGTCCCGGGCTACTTCCGCCTCTCCCAGGCTTATGGCACTTCCAAGAACTACGGCGCGGGGCCAGCCGGGGCTGCCCCTTTCCCTCCGCAGCCCCCCGCTCGCTTCCAGACGCCTCCATCTTTGCCTCCCGTCCCGGACCCGGGGAGGAAGGAGGATGAGGAACGCTCCCCAAGCCCCTTGGCGTGCGTCTCCCAGAGGGAGGACGAGACTCAGGCTTCATCTTCCACCGCAGAGGAGCTCTCTCCAGCTCCGTCAGAGAGCAGCAAAGCTTCTCCAGAGAAAGAGCCTGTAGGTAAGCGAATGATGATGGTGATGGTGGTAGTGATGATCAAAGAGAAAGGAAAATAAAAAAGAAAGAAAGAAAAAGAAAAAAAATAGTCGTTCAGGATCATAGTGGCATTGAAATGCGAAAGGAGGATCCCAGCTGCCCCGCGGGGCTGCCAAGAAGCGCTGCTCAGACTGACCTTCTGAACTTTGTAATATTCGGGCATGGGGTTGCCGTAAAAATTAATGTCCATCCTATAGTTTAAAACCCTTAGAGCCTCCGCTATGGGCAACTTTAGCCTGCATGCTGCTAAAACATATAGAAAAACAAGATCAATCTCTCCCCCGTGATGTGAAGGTGCCTACCAGATAACAGAGATGTTTGTAAAGCATCCAAAACAAGCAATAGGCAGTGCCAATAAATAAACATATTAACGCGGTAAGTTATATTTTACGATCCAGAATGCTTTTCAGAATAACAACCGCGCTGAAATGTGCCATCTATGAACTGCTATCAAATTAGACTGATGAATGCACGGCGAATATCCTTCAGCATCTACACTAGATAGCAGAGCTGTTATTTATACATTTCCTTATTTATTTCCCTTTCGTGTCCCCATAGCAAAAAATAACTCCCCTTTCTCGGACGGCAGACTTTGCAGGAGCTTCTCTCTGTCCGCCTTTCAGATGCCCTTTTATTCCTTTCAGGCGACCCGTTGGAAAGTAGTATTTAAAGAAAAGAAAAGAAAAGGGTCAGTGAAAAACTGTTAGAGAGCCAACCCCAAACCGCTAACCACTCTGAGCCACCAAGGGATTGGTGTTACCTCTTTCCCAGTCAGTTCCACTGATAGAAATCACCTCGAAACATTCTTATTTTTGTTATGACCGTATCTTTTCTTCCCCGAAATGGCTGGAAATGAGAAGGCCATGGCGAAACTCTCCGGAAAGGCAGGGGCTGAAGGCAGGGAGGCTCCGGCTCCCCAGCTCACCTTGTTTTCCACCTCCGTAGCGCATTTACAAAGTCTGGATCCGGAGGCTTTGTTTTTTTGGAAGCAGGTGCCTGGGGGGAAGGAAATAAGACTGCAGGCCCTTCACCAACTGCCCCCAGTACCAGAGGGCTCGGAATGGCCGACGGGGAGAGGGTAGGAGCTCGTTTTGGAGGGTCGGAGATGAGCGACAATCTGGGGCACGCTGCCCCACTAGAGGCTGTCCGGAGGTTTTTGAGCGGTTGCAGTTCTTACCCGGATATATCCAAAACCTTTGGGAAGCCGTTTGGAAGCTCTCGGTTCCCTCAAGGATACCCCAGATTCCAATTATCCGCAGCTGGCGGAGTGAGCCCATCGTACACACAGGCACAGACACACGCACAGACGCTCCTTCCACCCTCTCCCCCTCAGCTCTTTGCCTCCTACCCGATGGTAACGTCCATTTTTTACTTTCTCAAAACTAGGCAATTCAAAAGGAGAAAATGCAGCAAACTGGCTCACGGCAAAAAGTGGCAGAAAGAAACGATGCCCCTATACCAAGCATCAAACTCTCGAGCTGGAAAAGGAGTTTCTATTCAATATGTACCTGACTCGTGAGCGTCGCCTAGAGATCAGCCGCACAGTCCACCTCACAGACAGACAAGTTAAAATCTGGTTTCAGAACCGCAGAATGAAACTGAAGAAAATGAACAGAGAGAATAGGATTCGGGAGCTCACAGCCAACTTTAATTTCTCTTGATGAACCTATAAACACGTCTTTATGGTTTAAAGAGCCAGTGTCATTTTCCTAGGCTGTATTCATCCGCACCTGTATGGATTTTAGGCGCTCTCAATATGTCCTTAACCTCTTAAGAGCTACTTTGGGGGGTGGGCGGACTAAAGTCACGCTAAAGCACAAAATGCCGTGTGTGAACCTCCCCTCTTCATTCAGCCTTTCCCGGGGCCAATTTGTTCCTCTTAGCTTTGAAACACAAAAATACCATTTCAGGAGCTGCAAATATGCTTCCCTCTATCTCTCTCTCTGAAAAGTAAACAATCCTGGTTAAAGGTGCATTCTTTTAAGATATAAGTGCTGTAACTTGGACTGTACGTATCTGCACAATGAAGAATTTAAGCGTTGCCATATTTCTATATATTGGGAGCTTTCCCCTTCTCTGTTTGCCTTTTCTCCCCCTCCCCCTTTTTTCCTTCGAAAAGCGGGACTTAAAATAATGAAATGCAGGCATCCTTTAAAAGGGTTTCACGGGAACGGGTGTTAGGAGTGATTTTCTTTTTTTACATTTTACCTTAAAAGCCAATATTACAGCTTTAAATTTGGCCAGGAAAATGAAATATCTTCTCTTTAAAGGTATAAAAGATTTCGTTTTACTCATGGACTAAATTATTACACTTACCTCTGAATTTCTCTCGCTGGTTGTAGATATTTACTTAATGTAGTTTTGCTTAAATATGTGAATTTGGTGATTTTCTTTTGTGTCTATATATAACGTTACCATTGGTAACACATGACAAGCACACAGAAATTCCCCCTTGAGAAGAAAATAGTCACTTTTTTCCTCACTAATTTCACTGAAAAGTATATATCCTGAACATCAGATGGACTTTCTGAGCCAGAGTCTGAGATTGCGAGGGAGAATATATTCGTCTTCCTTTATACTGTGAAGTTACATTCATTAAAGGGTCAAACATATAGGTGAAAAAATTTAAAAATATTAAAAAAAAAGAAAGAAGGGGAAAAGCTATAAATACAGATATGGATAAATATCTATTATTATTAAAATACCGATACTGTTTTAAGCAAATGCATTCTATCGTTATTATAAATGTTAGTTCTAGCTATATCTAGTTCTTACCTTAAATCGGAATAAATTAATATTGTAATGCTGCTGTGCGTGAAAAAGACGATGTTTATGTTCTCATAGAAGAATAAAAAAAAAAACGTGGAATGAATCCTTTTAATTTTACCTCTTTTTGTGACTGTTTATCCTCAGGTTCTACTTTATGTCTTCGAGAACTTTTACAACAGGAATAGTTGCCTAAACCCCCTGCAATTACTTTAGGAATCTATTTAAATATTACCTAGACGGTCGTAATTTGTCTGGGCCATATAGCGATGGTGCTCTAAGGTTTGTCGGCTTTTGTTCAGTTTTATGACTTGCTAGTATATCTGGATTGTTGCTGTCTTGAACGAGTGGTTTCAGTTGACTGAGGAACTGCATAGACTGAGGAAGCAAATTACTATTTCTTGAGGGTAGGGAAACGATATATTTCTTCTGTTTTTTTTTTTTTTTTTTTTTTTTTTTTTNNTTTTTTTTTTCCTTTTTGTTAATCGAACACCTACAAGTGTGCGGAGATCTTTAACTGCAGAGGACGTTGACAAAATTCTAGCATTATCTCAGGGCTGAGAAGAAATCGTAAAGGTGAGCTCATGGGGAGGGGGGGGGACCCCAGCCTCGCCTTCCTGCCAGCGGGCCCCTCCAGACAAGGCTATTCCCTACCTGGCTGCATGTGGNTGTTTTAGTCACGTTTCTGGTTTTATTTTCGTAGCGGGATCCTTGCGTTAAGGACCACGGCAATGGGGAAAGTAATAATTAGCGCCTGAGAACTGCTCTGTGGTTTAGGTAGTTTCATGTTGTTGGGGCTCCACCTTTCTCTCTACAGCACGAAACTGCCTTAATTACTTCAGTTGATATCATCACCAGGTATGCTTGGTGCGAGNCCCTCGTCCTCTCTTCCTTGCTGCATGTTTAGCTAATAGGGTCTTGCACAAAGGGAACGCAAAAGGAAGGCTGGAAGAANTTTAGGTAGTTTCATGTTGTTGGGGCTCCACCTTTCTCTCTACAGCACGAAACTGCCTTAATTACTTCAGTTGATATCATCACCAGGTATGCTTGGTGCGAGGGTCCTTTCTACCCGAAGAAATCTTAGCGCTGAAGTGAACTGTAGGCGTCAAGTCCCAATGCCATTGTTTCCCATCTGCAGCGGAGCCTCCTTTGATTC
>VXAX01005176.1:1312102-1325197 GCA_013399835.1 Leptocoma aspasia | reverse complement strand
CTCTGCCTCGACAGAGCCCAGGTACAACCAGCCCGCGACATCTTCCCACTCGCCTCCCCCTGACCCTCTGCCCTGCACCGCCGTGGCCGGTTCGCCTGTCAGCGAGAGTCACCACGGGGTGAAAAACTCCCTCGCCAACTCCACCAGCACTTCGTCCAATTCCAGCAGCAACACGCACATCAGCAGAGACGGGGTTGGCACCTCGTCTGGGACTGAGGAAGACACTCCAGCAAGCAGCGAGCAGGCAAGTGCCCCGACCGACCAAAGCACAGCCCAGCCTTCACAGCCCCAGATCTACCCCTGGATGCGAAAACTGCACATAAGTCATGGTAAAGCAAATACCCTGTTCTTTCTTTATTTCTCTGGAGGAAAAGGAGGATTTAATGTAAACCGGGTGGCTGCGCCGAGCAAGGTCGGGGAGAGGGGGAGAGGAGGGCGTGAGAGCGGGCAGTCTCCGCGCACACCACAACTCTGGTCGCAGGGAAGCACGCTCCCTTCCCTGGGCGAGCCCCCCCCCCGAAAGGAAAAAAAACCTTTCGGCCCCGAAAACACCGCCCGCCTGGCTCCCAGCGCCGGCGGGGGGAGTAGAAGGCGCCTTGCCGAAGGGAGATCGGGAGCAGAGGCTGCTCTCGGCTCTCCTCTGAATGGGGGACCTTCCAGTGGGAACGGCGCGGCTGACCCCATTTATTTTGCTTAGACATATTAAAAAGAGAATAGGAAAGGACGAGAAGGGCAGTTTTCACTGCTGGGTAGCCGTGGGGGAGGGGGGAGGGCGAGTCGCCCCAAACTCGGGGTAGAGGGCTTGAAGGGAGCGGGGGAGCACAGCAACTTTCAGCCCCGGCTACCTGCCCTGCCCTCGCTGCTGGGAGAGCGGCCGGAGGCTCGCTGCCTCCCAGAGCCTTCCCCAGTTCAGCCGTGAGAAAGGGCTGCACGCCTCAGCTTTGCTCTCTCAGCTCTGAAAACCCAGCTATCAGCAGAGACATCCTCCAAAACAGCTTATCTTGGGGAGGCATGGGGGAGAACTAATCTTATTTAAAAAAAAAAAAAAAGAAACTGAAAAAAATTAAATTCAAAAAAATCGAATCGCAAATCCAAGTGAAAACTTACCGAGACTACTAAATCCCCCTCCCCCAAGCCTTCCTAAGAGGGATTGGAGGGGGAAACTTGTTGAGCGTTTATCCAAACCAGAAACAAAACCAAGCAGGACTGAGAATAACGGTCCTGGTTGCTGGTAGCTGCAATGAGACATGAAGGCTCCGAGAGGCTGCTGAGAATCTAAATAATGTACTTTTCTCTTCCAGACAACATAGGGGGACCAGAAGGGAAAAGGGCTCGGACTGCTTACACCCGCTATCAGACCTTGGAGCTCGAAAAAGAATTTCACTTCAATAGATACCTGACCCGCAGAAGAAGGATTGAAATAGCACATGCTCTTTGCCTCTCAGAGAGACAAATAAAGATCTGGTTCCAAAACAGGAGAATGAAATGGAAAAAGGATAATAAGCTGAAAAGTATGAGCATGGCAGCTGCAGGAGGGGCATTCCGTCCCTAAGCGTTTGATCAATTAAAAGTACTGAGCAGTATTAGCTGACCCTGCGTCGTCTCATGTCAGTACTAAGTTGACTTTCTAAAACTTCCTTGTGTTACTTCTGTGAAGAAACCCTGTTCTTGTCGCCCTTATTCATCTTTTAATCATGAGCCTGTTTATTACCATTCTCTCGCGTGTATAAGTAGATCTGCTTTTATCGTACATTTCTTTGTCTTGAATGGCTTTGTCTTGAAAAAATAATAGATGTTTTAACTTATTTATATGAAGCGAGCTGTGTTACTTGAAGTAACTGTTAAAACAAAACAAAACTAAACAAAAAAGAATAAAAGGAAAAAAAAAAGAAGTTAAAAAAAAAGGAGAGAGAGAAAGGAAACCCTCCCCCGGTTTAGTACAAATGTTATGTGTTGCACTCAACCTGCTTAACTGTGCATGTGTGGTCAAGTGTTAATGTCTGTATAGCTCCAAGCTGTTAAAAATATTTTTATTCAAACTACCTATATAATTCCTGTGTAATTAATGCTGTTGTAGAGGTGAAATGATGAAATCAACTGAACTTGTCCTACGTGTAGTGAATAGTGAATCTGTGACGAAAACTGTGATTCCAAGCAGTATGTCCTTGCTGTGCCTTTGTATATGACTCTTTGCACGAACTCTTAGAAGTGGCTCTTATTAAGCGCAGCTTCTGTGATGTATGTTTTTTGTGAACAAAGTTACAAATATAGTCAAAGTCTGGCTGTTTGAGCAAACTGTGATCAGCTTTTTTTTTTATTATTATTATTATTATTTGTTTTTAAAAAAAAAACCTGACTGGAAATCAACAAAAAAATAAACTTTCTATTGTAAAGTTTTTGTGATCTGATTTGTGCAAAGCAAGAAGTTGTGCTTCCTGATTTGCCTCTGAAAAAGAAAAAAAAAAATTAGCCCGTGCAGAGTTTGTTATAATATTTTACCTGGCTCCTGCTGCACGTTGCATATGGTGGATGCTGCAATTGTCCGCTACCAGTATTTTTAATTGAAAGTTTGACCATAAGTTCTTCCTTACTTGTTTCTCGCTAGGTGGAAAGCTGCATCGCAGGACCACAATCAACACCCTTTGTGCCTGAATCAACTGTTAACTGTTTGCTGATGGTTAAAATTAAAATTTAAAAAAAAAAAACAACAACAAACCAAAACAAACCAAAAAAAAAAAACCCCACAACCCAAATCCCAAAACATGTGCTTTGTTAAAATACGCTGTGAACTCCAGGGTGTGTTTGCATCGCTCTAGAATTTCTCCTGTGGTTTCATTAAGTATATTTTAGGACAGCCATGTCCAAGCCCTTGTGTCTATTAGTAACCTTCTCTAGCCATATTCCCGATCTTCACCCTTTAAAGATTTTTGGTTTTCTTCGCTAGAATTAGTTTGCTATAAATGTAATGTTACTTACCCCATCAGAGCTTGAATGGTTAACTCTTCTGAGCTTCTAAGAGCAACTAAAGATTTGCACATTTACTGAGTGGTTACATTGATGCCTTCCCTTAAAAGTTATAAAACAGTAAACTTTATAAGCCCCAGTTCCGGCTATATGACATTTGGGTGCCAAATGAATAGGGTTTTGTCTATGAATTAGATCGTAAAATCATCCATAGCACAGACAGATAGGCTCACTGGCTATAAAAAGTCACGTGGTGCCATTAAAGTAAGTTTTATGGTTTTGGGGAGTTGACATCCAACATTATATACCACATAACATATAATCTCACTGACGCTGGACTTCATTTGACTCTTTTGCAGGCTACGTGTGCCTCCTGGCCATTCAAATTGTCAGGTTTAGGGACAGAAGTATCCAAACCACAAGTTCTCAGTACTATGTGAAAAATGGCTCCTTGCAAGTCAAAGGTAAGTTTTGTGCACAAGTTCCTTAAAGTTTATTTGTACAGTGGGGAAGCCGAAGCTCCTGCTCGCTCTCTCTGCCTCTCGCCTCTCTCTTTCTTTCTCTTTCTCTTTCTCTTCCTCTCCGCCTGGAGGTTTTCAGGACGGTCCCACCGAGCCTGAGAGGCAGGATCAAGCACTAATGATCCAGGTTGTGCTGCAAATACCACCCCCCCCAATCCCTTCACTCGCAGCAGCTAGCTCTCTATTTTAATGATCAAATCAAAGTAAACCACAATAAGCGACTTTGGCAGAGATGGATTTTGGGGCCTAGCTTTAATCACTTTGACTACTGCAGAAGATAATTACTTCCTTTGCTCCAATAGACTCTCCAAGTTTGGAGAGGTTTTGTTTAGCAAAGAGTAGTTACTGCAGGCGATTAAAAAAAGGGGGAAACAAAATAGATTGGGCTTGATATTATCTGGGCAGTATCTTATGTAGGCATGATAGAGTTGGAGGCGTGATGATATGGTAATAATCTTTGGATTGGTGAAATATGTTGCATATCAGAGCCAGTATTAAAATGGCACAGACTGTACTGGAGTGCTTAGACACATATTTTCTGCATTGGGTTGTGCAGAAAGCTTTAGCTATGTGTATATGTACATCTGCGAGTGCATAGTGTGTTTTGGGGATGCGCATTTATAACGTTGCTATAACTTTTTCCTGATTCTATACGTAATTGCATAAGTATAAATATATTTAAATCATATGCATGTGTGCCTGCATGTACAAATCAGTTTGTATGTCTGTGTAAAGTCATGCAGACGCATATGTGTGTCTCATATTGGCGTATTCATGTACACAAAGGGTGTGTACGCGTGTACACATATATATGTTCCTGTGACTTCCTTTTTTTTTTTTTTAAGCGAACCAATTGACTGTAACTTGTAGCATTAATACAAGAGACTACAGGTCATTAGAGTGCTGCAAATTATGAAATACGGGCTTGGTTTATTGAAGATTGTAAATATCCCCCTAGCTCTGCTCTCTCCCTTTCTGCCTTATATTGCTGGCTGCCATTGTGGGGTAGGCCCCAGCTGCGTGTTTACTTCAACATTCTTTTTATTTAAGTGGACTGTTCTCACTAGAGTGTGATTACTCAGCAATAAACTTTATGGCCGGATTTAACTTCAGTCTTTGAATTTCCAGGACTTGAATGAAAGGGTGAAAGAACTCTGTCTTTCTCTGGGTAACATTAAGGCCTGATCCTTATCCTCAGAGCTGTTACTTTGGCGAGTGATCTCGAGGGGGTATAAACAGACTGGTCAGGGGCTAGAATTCTGAGAATTGCCTATTATCTATCTGTCTGTCTATCTATCTATCTATCTATCTATCTATCTATCTATCTATCTATCTATCTATCTATCTATCTCTCCAAACCAGCTGTAGATATCTCTTTCTCTGCACAGGTTTGAAGTAACATTGATTCAGCAGATTGCATTGTTTTCCTTTATGTGTCATAAAGTCGGGTTTGCAAAAGAGTGGAGTGGTTTGATGTGAGAGATGGGCTTTGTTTTATTTCGCTAGTGCTATGCCATTTGAATGTTGTGGTTTAGGCTGGTGTGGCTACTGTGAGCGAAAATGTGAGAAAGGCGCAGGGTTTTAGAAGGTTGTTGTGTACCTCTGCAAGGTCTGCATATTGCTGACTGATTCTTTTGTTTAATTTATTTGTCTTTAACTTTAAAGAAATGGTTGTATCTAAGGTAGGTTCATCCCAAAGAACTCAGTTTAAAAAACATTTAATATTTAAAGTCAACCCTTGCGGAAGATAAATAGAATCTGATGCCTTTGTGTCTGTCGATCCTTCTTGTCAGCACTAAACAAACACATCTGCATATATTTCATATTAAAAAAATGAGAAAGGCTTTAAAAGAGCATATCCAAATGCACATTTGAAAATAATTTCCTTATAAACAGCTGGAGATTTTATAGTACTCTAGTTGACACATTTTCTTCAATAGGAATGTGAGAAAGTTGTATATGATAGGCATGTATTATATTATCCTATATGCCATAAAATTTTATAGTTTGAGACAAGGCATGATAAAACCCTTAAAAGTTTGGTCTTCATTTATATATAGGTCCTTTTCCAAGGAAAACCCTTTGCTTGTAGACAGGAATTATGCTAGACACAAACAGCTCGTGATTACTCAGTATTTAACAACACTGCACCTTTTGAATTAACTGGCTAATATACAAGCACACACGGACACCCATTCGACTAATATTTTAAGATCCTGGATATCATCTTGGATAGTAATTTTTCATTGCCTAGAGTGCAAAGATTTGCTACTGTGTATTTTCCACATTTTTGAATGTGGCTTCTGGACCATATCCCACACAAAACAATGTACAGACATTCAAGAACTGCGGAAAAGAAAAATATCCCAAAGTCCAGAAGCATGTAAAGTCGCCTGTACCGCAAGAAACACTAGCAACAAAAGAAAGTCAGCTAGAAATGACAACTTCACCGTGTTTCTGGCCCTGCCCTGTCTTAAGTATCACAGTTGAAACCATTCAAACCCAGAAATGCATTAGGATTTCCTAATACGCTTTGAAATTTGAAATTCAAACAAGCCCAGACTGCCGAACTCTGTGAAAATAGTCCCAGGTCCGAATTGCTTTCCGAGGGAAAATGTCGTGGGAAATTATCGCTGGGAATCAGGAGAGAGGTTTTATCTGCACACATTATTTTTCTGATGAATTTGGGGGATTAATAAGTGCAAGTTTTTTCTATTTTAGGAATGGCAAGTTGCGTTCTGAGATTTGAAATACCGTTTACCTAATCCTTTGAAAGAAATACTTGCGTGTAGTGTCTCATGTCTAAGCGTAAAACCAATTAAAGATTAGGCAGCTCTCTTAATGTGTGGAACTGGTGACTTTGCAGCACATAACTTTCTCTAAACCAGAAGTGTAACAATCCAGTGGAAAGTCATCCGTAAATTACAGCTCTGCAGCCTTGTCTAAACCATGCAAACGCCCTATTTTCAGAACATTACAGGGAAATTATTATTCTGCCATTTCCTTACATTTAATAAGTGTGTATCTGTGGAAAGGTGACAATAGAGGAGTTCGCAATTCGCTCCATGGGAAATTGAATGGAACCGATCATGAGGGGGTTATCAGGAGGTTTCGATTTCTAACGCTGAATACGGGAGCAATGCGTTTTCCCTCCCCGCAAATACAGATTTGACGCATTTAATGCAGACACAAGTAAATCTCCTGAGCAAGTTAAGATGTCGTTGGCTTTCTCAGTCCTTTCTCTTTCTGCCCTCAAAATCTCTCCGATTTGAGGCTAGGGTTACTAGCTAGAGCGGAAAACCACAGTTCCCACAGTCGTCTAGTCATCTTTGAAAATATTATCCCTTTCAAATTAAAGCATCTTCACTAATGTCTCTCTGTAAGGCAAATACTCATGGACCACCCCAGTCACATGTTCCTGTAGCTACGCGCACAAACAATTTCAAATCTGACACAGAGAGCGTGTAAAATTTGCATGGATTTTGTCTTATAACACGCAAAAGGAATCTTTTCTATATCCCCTCCCCCCAAAAAATGTCTTTTCAATAATAATATTTGCTATGAAGGTTATTGGGTAATTATTGCAATTTTGTGGAACAGTCCTTGCTTGAGGTGAAGTCTGTCTCCGGATAATAAATGGCAGCCCGTGCAGTTCACTGCCAGGTTAAGTAAATGCAGAAAAGATAAATCTGCACACCCTAGGAATCACCAGCAGAGCTCGCTTTAGACCAAGTTCACAGTCAACTCGTTTGCCTAGACAAGGCTTCGCAAACAATTAGACTTGTTTCTTTATGTTTAAATCAAGGAGAAATGACTAAAACCCTTCAGCAGAGAGCTGCAGCTTTTCCCCCAACGCTCGTCGCTCCATTCCTTCCAACCTCACGCCCAGAACTTACCCAGCATTTCACCTGCAATTGTAACCATATAGCGCCTTTGAGTAACAGGCTTCCCTCCAACGCTGCCGAAAGGCTGTGCAAACTGATCTAACAGCATTTTACAAAGCTGAGAGATTAGGGAAAAGAAAAAAAAAATTAAAATTCGAAAGTATCCGATTTCTCAGCAGCAAGAAGATGCAAAAAGAAAACAATAACAAAAAAAAGCACCCTTAGAAAGCTGGGGGAAACAAGCAGAAGTATTGAAACAAACAGTGCGAGTCTCTTACTCCTAAAAGAAGCTGCATAGCTTTTGTATATCTTTGTGGTTAAGGGCGTTACAACTGCAGGTCAAAAAGTTGAGGGTCAAAAGTTTACGTTTTGCACCACTCTTAGTCATTCGCCCAGACAGAGTTTGATGTCAATGTTATAGCCGAGATCTTGACTATCAGCACAAAAGATAAAATAGCTTTGAGTTACGTGTGTATCACAGTATGGACTCCAGGTGAACCCTACTGGCTGAATGACCTCAATTACCAAGGAAAGGATAGAAAATTCCTCTTTTCAAGAGTAATACACATTGTATTTCATCTTGAATTATCAGCCACATTTGTGTCTGAATATCTCGGGTTCAGCCGCGGCAGGTAAACACGCGTGTTACCCTCACAGAAGCCACTGATGTTGCCTCCTCCAAAAGTCAGGTAGCAAAATGCCTCACCCTTGTTTATTATATAATAACCTGCTCTAAGAGGTTTAATGTTAAGCCTTCTCACTTTGCAAAATGGCAGGAAGATAAGATAGGAACGAAGCTATTAACGCGTATATCGATCCTAGCCGCGTCTTTGTTTTTGCCCTCATTTCTGTAGCGACCGCTAAACTGTGCTTAAACAGGACATGCCGGAGATAATACGGGCTATATGTTTGGTCCGAAGGACCTCGTTTAAATTGCGGAGCAGTGGAGCCGTGTTGCGATACCCATGGAAAATATTACAGAGAAGCTGGCGCCCTACTCCTCTCCGTGATTTGGAGGGTTCTCACAGCCTTCTGGAATTACCCGAGGCGGCAGTTCCCAGCGAAATTGGGAGTAGGACGCGTTATTTTTCCTCTCGCCACCCACCCCTCTTCACCCTTCCAAGAAAAAGTTTAGTGGAATTTCTTAGCGCGGAGAGATTCCCACATTGCTGGGATTTTTTGTTCCCAGTGCCGCCTCTGAGTAAAAGCTTTAGCTCCTTGGTTAGACGTGTCTGCAGGGAGAACTAGCCAATATTGCTCAAGCAACTTCATTTTGGAGAACATCATCGCAGACGGGGTTCAGCTTGAAATTTTAAGGCTGAGGGGTCGGTGGAAGAGGGAAAGGACATTCGAATATAGCCATAATCAGACCTGAAAGGTGTGGAGGAGGGGACAGTGCGACAAGGAAATCCGAGAAAGAGCGCACCTCACCCCCAACCACGCATTGCTGCCTTTCCACCCCCAAGGCAGCAGCCTACACCGGCCTCTGTGTAACTGGTACGCGTGAATTATTTGCCAGAAACACAGCTGGATGGTGGCAGGCGAGCGCTGTATCTTGGGAACAAGTACGCGAGAGGTTAGATATCAGATTAGCCAAAGTGATTATCGGAGATTGTGCCTAAAGTACCTGCTGAAGCCTGGAAAGTGTGTAATGCAAGTGTTTGCTCGGCGTGTAGACGCTGTTCACAAGTTGTTGCTGCTGCTCACTTGTAGCGAGCCCTGGCACTGCACGTTTAGGGAGCCTGCCCGCTCTGGAGATAGTACATAACCTTTCACATCCAGACTATTTATTTGGTGTAAGAGCGAAGCCTGATAACAAGCTAAAAACCGTAGCCAAATATCTATTTTGTTAGAGAATAGCAGGCGGATTGTTTCCAAGAATAACAATGCGTCTTTGATATACCCAGAATGAAAGCTTTTACTATAACCGGCTTACTCAAGAGTAGGTGACAGTAATCCATTTACTTCCTCACTAAAACAATTAGTGGTCCGGATTCCGTATTTTAAATCTGGTTTAGAATAAAAATATCAATGAAAATAATTTCAAAGAAGTTGAAACCGCGACTTAGATAAATATTGACTATTTTCAATTATGGTTTAAATTGTTAACACCTCCCCCGTCCCCAAAAAAACTTAAAAAAAAAAAGAAAGGAAGAAAGAAAAAATTAAAAAAAGCCAACAGGCTAGAACAGAACAGTTAATAATTTGAGACGAACTCTTTCTGTCCTTTCACTCTCTGCATTCAGCATGCTGCTCTCTGGCGTGGAAGGTCTGCTCAAAAGACCATTCATTTAAAATCCGGGCACAAATCACATTTTACGTGTGTTTATTTAAGCGCACCAGGACAGAGGGAGCAAACCCCGTCAACCATCCCGTTGTTAAGAGGAGCCCCAGTGCCAGGGAAACCACCGCTTTTATCAAATGCTGAACTTGGGGCAAAAATGCCAACATTGCCCCGGCAGCGCCCATCGGGAAGGACGCTCTCACCCGCGGAGGCAGGAGCAGCTTCGGGGCTGTATCATTCCCAGGAACAAAGAAAGGAATACAGTCGATACATTCCATAACGTTTACATTTTCCCTCGATTTTTTTCTTATTTTTCCCTTAGAAGAAGTGACCTGGGCAAAGCACCCTGCTATCTAAAAGGCACTGTTAGAGACCTTTTAGAAAAACTAAGTCCAAGGCCGAGGTGAACTTCAGGTCACCGCGTCTAACAAATATGAAAATGTCGCCTGGTGAAGGGCACGCCTTGTTATTTAACAAAGACTGTCAATGTGTAAGATTAATAAGAAACAAAATGCACACGGTGTCACTTTTCGGTCACTTTGAAACTTGGGACAGCCTCGCATTCAAGAGGGGAAAGCTGGGACTAAATATATTCAAAATGGTTCAAATCAAAGTCAAACCAGGCTGCTAGTGCGATTCTTCCTCCTCCTACCGCTCTCGGTGGAGGATGCCCGGCACGGCAAGAGGTTGACTTTAATTATTATTATTATTATTATTATTATTATTATTATTATTACACTGCTACTACTACTATTATTGTTATTGTTATTGTTATTATTCTTTTCTCTTTCGTGGTAATTACGTTTTAGCTGCATATGTGGAGGGTAACAGGAATGCTTGTCTGTTTCACAAGAAAAAGAGAGATCCCCTTTTTCCCCTCTTTCGGTATGTATTGAGTTGCTTCTTCTTGGTGCATGAAAATTTCCTCTCTCCCTCTCAACTTAATGCCAGTGCTGTCCCCATCCCATTCTCGGCCAGCGTCGGCCAGGAAACTCTCGCTTCTTTATTATTTGATTCAAGTCTCCTTCTCCAGTGAAATCGAGCCTTTAGTCCTTCTGCAAAAATAAGGGAGCTGGCCTATTTTATCCTATCCTTTTCTTTCTTTGAGAACTTAGGGTGATGGTACAAGTTTGTTAAAGGGAAGTACTGGGGGAAAAAAGGGTTTGAGATTGTTTATTACAGCCATAAATCTTGCAGTAAAATGTCGAAATGGCCGTGTGCAAGATAACACTTGGTGGTCTTGGCTGGGTTCTTGTTTATGATAACAAAACCAGAAAGACACGGAACAGGCCTTTTGGAGGTCCTGCCTCAGCACATCTTCGCAGACTAAGAGAACCACACGAAAAAACCAGACTTGAGCTGGGCAGCTCAGGTCACCTTGCAGATTTACACTCATATACAAAATTGAGTCCTTCTCTCTGTAACCAAGCGCCAGAGCCCTACTGTAGAAAAGGGCACGGTGAAACTTTGAGATCTAATCACAGTAAATAATACGAAGCAGAGCCCGGTCAACTCTCCCAATATAGCGCTGATCTTACAAACCGAGACAACACTTCTCGTTGTGTTTTACTGTGGCGTGGGAACACGGCAGCCCGCTGTAGTGCTCCGGCCATAGAGCCTCAGGACTTATGCCGAGGACAATATTTACGATACCCCAGTGTAATTCGTCTGGTGCTAGCCGGCAGGTATTTGTATGTATGCGTCTCTATGTGTGCATGTGTCTCTTTATACCGGGAAAATGCTATTGTGGTGGACTTCGGCAATCCTTTATTTTTTACAGTCATGCAGATGAAAGCTTTTTTTCTTTTAGGAAATGGGTTGTTGTTGTTTTGTTGTTTTGAATATAAATAAAACAATTTCCCATTTCCTATCAAATGTGTGCTGTTGAACAGTTGCGGTTGTCTCTGTGTGTAACCGAGTGTGTGTAACCGCATTTCCTCTCCACGCAGAGTAAATAGAGAAACTTATCTATTACGCCAGTTAGAGTTCCATAGATGTGTTGTTGGAAATGAGTAAGTAAATGTGTTTTAACTCTCTTTACAAATTAGACATTCGATAGTGGGAGGAAATGAGTGATTGTTTAGATAAGTACCCCAGTATACCCAAGTGCTGGAAATGTTCTAACATATTACAAGCCGCATGCAATGTGCATGCCTATGTGTCTGTGGATAAAATACAAATCGATATGATGTGTGCCTTGTTAGATAAAATATATATTCAAAGAGAATTTTATTGCATGTATCCATTATCTATTAAACTGCAAAAGACAATAATCTGAATTTAAACCAGAGTAACTGTTAATGTAATATCTTTAGGAAGGCAAGATCTAAACTGTATCATATTTACGCTTGATATATTAGAAGTATTTTCCCATACCAGCAGATGAGATTTAGCCACTTCAGCAATTATATTCTCTAAGGGTGTGGTAAATATTTCTATGTGTTTATATTCTTTCCTGTACAGATGAAAAAAAAGAACCTGAAAAAGTTCGCGCCTACTCCAAATGTGGCAGACTAAATGACGTTCAATAAGTATTTTTTCCCCTTAGAATAAGAGCGTAATTAGTTTAACCATCAAATTTCAATTACCTAAGGTCAGGGCGGTTGCCTCGTTTCCCCCTGAGCTGCAAATACCGTTAACAGTCTCAGTTTTAGCAACGTAGAAGCGCCCGAGTGCCCTCTCCCAAACACCAGGGTTTGCGAGCTACTGCTGTGAAGGCGCTAGCGATTTCTTATGGAAGTGAAAATTAGAAAATAAACTCAAGACGAGGCACACCAAACCAACGGACTTAAATTCGTAGTTCAGAAAGCTCTCCTACGCGGGGGAGGGATGCTCAGAGGGAGCCCTGTAATCGCCGGTAGGAAGTGTTTTATACCGTCGTGTCCGTCTTCCCCCCTCCCTTCCCCCTCTGTTCCCCGTTATTTTCAGGCTCGGTCTATGCCTCACACCCCTCAAGCCCCTCGAGGACTCTCCTCGGCCTCCCCGCGACCTTCGTTCTAACTTTTGCGTCTATTCCTCCAATTAGCCCAGCATCAAAGGGGCAAAAGGCTGTCCCTGGAGGTCGCGGCCGCCCGCGGTCGGCAGCGGCGGGGCGCTGGGGCAGACCCTGGAGGGCGGCCAGTGGCCTGTGCCCGACAGCCGCTGCCGCCCTCTGCCTGCGCGCAGCCCCGGCGTTTGGAGATGGGCTTGTTTAAAAGGATTGTGCAACGCCTTGTGCAATGCCTGCCTCCCTTTGGATCGCGCAGCTGGGCTGCGCTCCGCTTCCTCGCCCCGCTTCCTACACTCTCCCACGGGAGAACGAAGACACAAAAAGTGCTGGGGCGGGCGGGGTGGGTGGGAGACTGTCAAAGCCGGATTAGTTTTATCTCGCTTGACACCGCAACGGCTGGACGCGGCCCGGGTCGGCGGGCGGGAGGAGCCGGGGATGCTGGTGAGGAGGGGA
>VXAX01005176.1:1294721-1304944 GCA_013399835.1 Leptocoma aspasia | reverse complement strand
GTGTTTTTTTTTTTTTTTTTTTTTTTTTTTTTTTTTTTTTTTAGCATTTGGGCCCGATCCTGCTTCGCTGAGGTCAATTGTTAATCTCTTAGTGGGCTTGTGGTGGCAGGATTGGGCCCCGGCTAACCGTTTGAATAAAAGCCCAACCACAATACGCCCCGCATTTAAACTGGAATCCTTTCCGAGTTTTATTTAGCAGAGATGAACACCACGACTTGTGTTTAATGTCTGTTCTTGATTAAATGATCCTAAACAAAGGTTTCCCAGAGGAAAATAAAGCAGACATTCATGTAACAAGAGTTAGGAATGACAATATTTCCAAACACTTGGAGACAGAAGGCATAGCTGTCTACAGGGGGAAAAAAAAATAAGGAAAAAAACCCAACCAAAACAATCGCACGCTTTTATTTCTCAGCTCCCCGTGCTCTTCACCCGGGTGGGAATCCACGCTCCTCGCGGGAGCCCGAGCCCGCTCCATCCCCGCCCGCCCCTCTCCCAGCGCACCCGGCAAAACATGTATTGCCAATGAAGGAGCAAAATACCTCCCCCTGCACTCCCCGGTAAGGCACTGTTTGTTGCTTGTTTACAGGGAGCCCCGAAACGAAGCCGCTCGGCCGGGGCGGTGGAAGAAGCTGGGAGCGCCTCAGCCCAACCCTGCGCAGCTGGAGGAGGTAAGAGCCGGGCAGCGGCCGCTGCTTTTGCGCCGGTGGCAGCTGTAAGAATGCGATTTGCCTGGTACCTGCATGAAGAACAAGACTGCTGGAACGAGATTTTGTTGTTGTTGCGATAAATATTTAACCTAGCTGGATTTTTTTTTTCTGGATTGCCTCTATTCATCTTCCGTGGGTGGTGAATGCGCGTGTCTGGGCAGACAAAGAAGTGTACGGGACCTGAGTGATCGCCATCCTTATAAAGGCATTGGGGACAGGAAGGATGCAAAGTCATCTGAAGAGCGAAAGAGTTAGAGAATTTCTTTGTTCGTTCTTAGCTCTTTCCGAAATCAAAGGCACCAGGCGAGGGAGAGAGGGTTGGAGCCAGTTCGGTATTGAACGGCTGCTTTATCGCGGCTTGTCTGTTCGTCTCCTCCTCGAGGAGTTCCGCAGTCAGTCCTGCAAACGAGAAGTGCATGTGGGGAAGTTAGAAAACCTGATTTTGTCTGCGTGCATACAACAGAATGGTTCGTGAATAAATTTCGGGTATTTGTCCGTCCTGGCCTGCTTTGCACTGAGTGGAGGTCGGTGTCTTGTGGTTCGGAGTTGCTGAAGTCGTTGATGTGCTTGGTCCTCTGGCAGGAGAAAAGAAATGCTTTCCATAGTGACAATTTTTTTTTTATATATGCCGACCGTCGAGAGGGGAAGATTACATAGAATTAGCTCAAATTCCTGCTAGATTTACCTGCTTCTTTTTGGATGTTGATGTACAATTAGTGTATTTTACTACCTTTTAAAAGCGGCCATAAATTACAGGACTACAAGGGCTCTTTGTGTTGGCTTAATGAGCTGCTTAAATCTTAACTACAAAAAGGCGCTGCAAATGTCTATTCACGCTTGCGTTCGGAAATTGAAAGCGAAAACACGGTACGAAGGAACCTTCCTCCGGTGGCATGTACCCACGGCATCGCGGGCATAGATATTTGGGATTCCTTAACGGACCCAACGCTGGCAGACTCGGCTGACTCTGAGCAGAACTTCTCTCACAAGGGCACGGTCGATAACGCTGCTCTTTTTATCTACTTGGGAATGATCAAAGACCAACTTTATCAGACGCATGGATGTAGGTAAACAGCTCTGCGTCCCAGCAGATTGCAAATCAAATCTTTCGAGGTAGCGAGGAAATAAGTACTTCTATAGTACGGGTGATTCCCATTGCGTCTCCACATGGGAGTGATAGGCACACCTCTTACCGACTGGCATAAAAGTAAACCTGAAGCACAGTAAAAATTCTAACTCTAATTATATTGAAGGTAACTTTAAATAGCATTAATGCTAAAATAGGCTATTAATGCCGGAACGGGCACAAAGGGTCTCCCTTAATGAAGGCACGTTATGAACTCAGGTCTGTTTGTTGTTACTGAGGCTGGAATTTAAACTCAGCTCCAAGCCATGTGTATAAAGCACAGAAAAATCAGTAGAACACCTACAGATAAACTCCACATTTTTTCTACTAGAAACAGTCTTTCGGGTCTCCAAACCATCAAAGTAAACAAAGTTGAGTGTCCAGGAACATGAACAAAGCAATAAATGGGGTGGCGAGGGAAGTCTAGCTCCTGCGACTCGCAACATCATTTGAATTTGCATCTGAAACCTCGTAATCACGCTACCAGAGCAAAGAAAACTTTCTCCAAATTCGGCAGAAGAGAATAATTTTCAGCTGCAATTCAGGACAGCACAAAGTTAGGCAGACTCCCCCTTCTGCCTTCCCAAAGCACACTCTGTGAAAGGTATTCACACGTCAAGAAGTTACTTTTCTTAAGAATTAATTAGTTTCCCCACTATATACACCAAGTTAATTGTTAAACAGTAGTTTTAGGATTAACTTGACCATTAATACCAATAAAGATGTTCACAGAAACAAGGTTTTGAAGCCAATAGCCACAGCTAGCGTTAAGGCATTTCAGATGACTTATGATTGTGATTTATTGCTTTTGTAGTTTCTATTTGCCCAAGACTGTAACTTCTAAAGCCATCTTTCTACTTTTGACGCAAAGCAGTCGATAACTTTCTAAAAGAGCCCCAAGAAAGACTCGCTTTGCTTTTTTCAACATCTGCTCCATTCCCCATTTATTTCAGTTTCATTGTTGCAGAAGAACTTCTCTATGTGTTTCCTCTATGGGATGCAAACGCACGAAATTTAAAAGAGCCGTGAATCCATCTCAAGCAAATATCGGCCTTGGTTTACAATAAGTATGAGAGTTGTGGAGTTACCAGGCATGCTGATAGTTACAGACTCGGGAATGTCGAGTGTGCCTAATGCCCTCTCTTTTTTAAAAGTCTGTAGTTTTTATTCCAGCTCCTAGTGAGGGATAATATATGTATACCCTGGTTAGTCACTTCCATATGAAAAATTGCAAAGTTTTCTCCTGCTGTAACGTCATGCTGACTTTGCTGCAATGCCACTACTGTACACTGTTACGAATGGGTTTACATTCCAGTGGCCCTCTTCTACAATTCAAGTGAGAGTATAATAAGGCTTGTCCATAACACTAAAAGGCGTCTTTAAGAAGAAAACTCCTTCCATTCTGTTCAATGAAGTGTAGGTGAAACAGTAAGACGGGATATGTAGTTAGCTTCTTTGAGCTCATGGGAGATGGTGCCAAGATTTAGGCAAGGGTGTATACATGATGATGCACAATGCTGGAGCCACAGAACTGAACCAGGAGCACGTTAAAAGCGTGAACTATCTGATTTACTTTGACTCCTTCCAGAAAAGTTGTGTGAGTGGATGGTTTCTTTTGTTTGTTTAGCTTATTGTGTCAATAGCACAAGTTAAACAATCTTACAGGGAAGATGTGATGGGTTCACACACAGGCGAAGCTGCCTGGCTCAGGGGCCACATACAGCTTTGCTTTTTCCTTTTTTTCTTAATTTTTTTTCCCTTAGGCAAAGAACTCCCCCTCCCCAATTTTTTTTTTCCAGCGTTAGAAACCTATAATTTTGTGCATCACTCAAACTAGCTGTATAGGAAATGCGTAAGCACAGGTTTAACAGCAAGGTCCCAAAAGATTTTGCAAAATTCAGAGGCACGCCAGTGAAGGAAGGTATATCCTTCGTAGTGTGTTACGAGGACAAAAATCAACTAGCCTCTTAGAAGAGACTCTTTTTTGCCTTTGTCAGGTAATTATAGGTCTTTTTAGTTTCTACAGGAGCCCTGATGTAGCGTGTGGGAGTTGAGCAAGCCCTGTACAATGGCAGGGTAGAGGGAGCTGGGGGTGGGGGGAAGGCTGGTAATCGTCCCGTTTAGAAGGGGGCTGGAAATAATAGCATTAAGATTTGGGCTTTCTTCGGGGCTTGCAGAGGACATGCGACGTGGAGCAGAGTGGCGGGCCTGGGGAGCAAATGCCGGTTAATTAGGCTGAGTATCAAAGTGCAGCGTTATAAGAATTCTTCTTACCTTCCAATGGGTTTTGTGTAAAGAAATATTGGTGTAGGAGGAAAGAGAATCAGACCAATCTCCCCCCATAGTCATCTGCATCTTTTAAATTTTTTCCCCTCCCTTAAAGCTCTTCTTTAACATATTGGGTTAAGGCTTTAAAAAGCGAAGGCTCGCGCTAAGAAACCCTGTTCCTTCAATGATTCCCTATTTCAAATAAAAGGATTTAAGTTGACGTATGACCACGTGAGCACATAATACAGCGCATTATTGTGGCATTTGGAGTGGAGACCCGGTCTGGCTCCGTCTGCGATTACGCTTTTCCAGTTTCTGTTCAGAGCAAGCACTGCTTTCTATTATTTTTTTTTTTCCTCCTGCCCCCATCACCGTCCCCACAAGAGCTGGCCATTTCGCTGACAGCTTTCGTTCCTTATGGAAAGGTTATTGTCGAGCCGAGAGGACGAAATGCTTCGTTAGAAAGGATGGATTTTATTTTAAGGTATTTCCGTTGATTGTTCATTTATGTGGTGAGTTATTGCTGTTCGAGGCAAAGGTCAGTAGCAGAGGCTGGAGTGAGTGCGTGTGTGTGCGTGCGGGTGTGTGTGCACCCGGAGCCAGGCTGCTTCCCCCTTTGTTTCAATTTGCTGTGGTAAATATTCAACTCTACCCTTGCAGCGAGCAGAGCAGGCAGAGTTTGCTTCTTTATTTATTTTTCTCCATAGAGATCCCACACTGCTATTGATGGCCAGCTGCCTCCGCTACAGCCCCTCGATTGCCATTTTACCATTATTTATGACCGGCTAGAGATAGGAAGCCTCTTTTATTGTCGCGTTTGAATATTTCCTCGCTTAATTTTATTCTATTATTTTGTTTGTGTGTTTGTTTATTTATTTATGTATTTGGGCAAGTCGGAGAAAACGATGTGGGGGGTGTGTGATGCTCCTCTGTCGGGGTCGTGCTCGAGTGTGCGGCGGCGGTTGTTGTTTTATGGGTGTTTGTTCGGCCGCTGCCGCTCCGTAAATCGATGACTGTGCGATCGTGCTGCCATTTTATTTATGATGCTTTAGTGGTACTTTGTTTATTGTGCGAGGAGCGCTGCATGAGTGCTCAGCTCTATGGCAAAGCTTCCCCTTCCCAAATGAGCCAAGGCGCTCCTCTTTATTTCTCCGCGGTGAGAAGGAGCTGAACCAAGAGACAGCCACGGGTTCTAACAATAAATCAGCCTTGAAAATGTGAGGGTTTATTCTGCCTCTCTGAATGGGGATCTGGAAAAAGAGAATAAAAAGGAAAGGAGTGGAAAGTATCTTCTAGGAGAACATATACTAACTCTAAATTAATATCCATGCCGTCGCTTACATAAATATAGATAATATCCTTATATATATAAATATGTACGTATTTGTGTATACTTATCAATGTGAATGCATAGATATAAATACACTTTAAATTATAAGAATTAAAGATTACTTGGCTATCCAAAGAGGGCAAAATGCTAAATGTTTCCCCGGTCTGCCCCCTCTTTGGGAAAGGTTGGAGCCCTGGGACTCGCTTTCCTCCAGTTCGCTCTATGCCTCTCGCTTATTCCTGTTGAGCCATTTTGTGTCCAGTTACGCGCTGTTTGTAATTGCTCATCTTCTAAGGGGTCAGAAAGAGAGGGAGAGAGGAAGAAAAGTGAACGACGATAAAAACTCCGCTGAGAGCACAAAAAAAAAAAGGTTATTTCCACTCGGAGCTGTTCGCGGCCATTCTGCAGAGACCTTCAGGGTGATGTTTGGGTTGGTCTCACGTTTTCCTGCTCTTTAAAGCGGCTCTCGAAGCAGAACTGACCCAAATAAATTTTATTTCCCCTTCTCTCCACACTGAAGCACGATGTCTCTCTCTTCAGCAAGGGAAACATAGCTCTTTTGCTCCCATCTGTGTCTAAAAGCCAACATTGGCGTTGCCGTATTTTGAAATGGGCCAAAATGGGCCTCAAAAATAAAATCCAACCTTTAATTGCAGCTAAATTACTTGGCAGCCTTTCCTCTGATTTATGACCCAGTTTGGATGCATATTGACCNGGGGAGGGAGTGCCACAGAGTGGGACTCTTCGGGGAGAAAAGGCAGGTCATTTCTGACTCAGAAATCAGCCCCAAACACTGCCCGTCCCTCCCCGAGCTGAGCCCTATCTCTCTCGGCGGAATGGAGCAGAAAGAAAATATTCGGCCTCTGGGAGGGAAAGACAGATAAAAGCAGCGGGGATCTGTGCGTTGGGACACTTATCCCGACATCATAGGAGACATAAAAAAAAATAATCATCTTCTCATGTTTAAAATTACCTCTTTGGGGAGAGGGGGGGTGTGGGGAAATGGGACTAATTGGAGGAATCTCGCAAAATACTCTTTGCAGGCATTTTTTTTTTTCCTCCTGCCCCCATCACCGTCCCCACAAGAGCTGGCCATTTCGCTGACAGCTTTCGTTCCTTATGGAAAGGTTATTGTCGAGCCGAGAGGACGAAATGCTTCGTTAGAAAGGATGGATTTTATTTTAAGGTATTTCCGTTGATTGTTCATTTATGTGGTGAGTTATTGCTGTTCGAGGCAAAGGTCAGTAGCAGAGGCTGGAGTGAGTGCGTGTGTGTGCGTGCGGGTGTGTGTGCACCCGGAGCCAGGCTGCTTCCCCCTTTGTTTCAATTTGCTGTGGTAAATATTCAACTCTACCCTTGCAGCGAGCAGAGCAGGCAGAGTTTGCTTCTTTATTTATTTTTCTCCATAGAGATCCCACACTGCTATTGATGGCCAGCTGCCTCCGCTACAGCCCCTCGATTGCCATTTTACCATTATTTATGACCGGCTAGAGATAGGAAGCCTCTTTTATTGTCGCGTTTGAATATTTCCTCGCTTAATTTTATTCTATTATTTTGTTTGTGTGTTTGTTTATTTATTTATGTATTTGGGCAAGTCGGAGAAAACGATGTGGGGGGTGTGTGATGCTCCTCTGTCGGGGTCGTGCTCGAGTGTGCGGCGGCGGTTGTTGTTTTATGGGTGTTTGTTCGGCCGCTGCCGCTCCGTAAATCGATGACTGTGCGATCGTGCTGCCATTTTATTTATGATGCTTTAGTGGTACTTTGTTTATTGTGCGAGGAGCGCTGCATGAGTGCTCAGCTCTATGGCAAAGCTTCCCCTTCCCAAATGAGCCAAGGCGCTCCTCTTTATTTCTCCGCGGTGAGAAGGAGCTGAACCAAGAGACAGCCACGGGTTCTAACAATAAATCAGCCTTGAAAATGTGAGGGTTTATTCTGCCTCTCTGAATGGGGATCTGGAAAAAGAGAATAAAAAGGAAAGGAGTGGAAAGTATCTTCTAGGAGAACATATACTAACTCTAAATTAATATCCATGCCGTCGCTTACATAAATATAGATAATATCCTTATATATATAAATATGTACGTATTTGTGTATACTTATCAATGTGAATGCATAGATATAAATACACTTTAAATTATAAGAATTAAAGATTACTTGGCTATCCAAAGAGGGCAAAATGCTAAATGTTTCCCCGGTCTGCCCCCTCTTTGGGAAAGGTTGGAGCCCTGGGACTCGCTTTCCTCCAGTTCGCTCTATGCCTCTCGCTTATTCCTGTTGAGCCATTTTGTGTCCAGTTACGCGCTGTTTGTAATTGCTCATCTTCTAAGGGGTCAGAAAGAGAGGGAGAGAGGAAGAAAAGTGAACGACGATAAAAACTCCGCTGAGAGCACAAAAAAAAAAAGGTTATTTCCACTCGGAGCTGTTCGCGGCCATTCTGCAGAGACCTTCAGGGTGATGTTTGGGTTGGTCTCACGTTTTCCTGCTCTTTAAAGCGGCTCTCGAAGCAGAACTGACCCAAATAAATTTTATTTCCCCTTCTCTCCACACTGAAGCACGATGTCTCTCTCTTCAGCAAGGGAAACATAGCTCTTTTGCTCCCATCTGTGTCTAAAAGCCAACATTGGCGTTGCCGTATTTTGAAATGGGCCAAAATGGGCCTCAAAAATAAAATCCAACCTTTAATTGCAGCTAAATTACTTGGCAGCCTTTCCTCTGATTTATGACCCAGTTTGGATGCATATTGACCCAGTTAAAACACTCATAAATAATACAGTCCCGCTCCAGAGTAAAAGAAAGCAAGAAGAGTTCTGGAGGAAAGGGGGATTTCGGCGAGTTGTGTAAATAACTTCAGTCTGTGAGCAAATAGCAAAGAGTGCGTTGCCTCACTAGTGTTAGAAAATATAAACAACAATTTAGATTGACCACGGCTTGCTTCGATTGTCCAGTCCTTCTCTAATTCAGCTGATATCCCCTTCTAACTCTGTAACGACTTGGGCAGGCACCACTTCCAGAACTGGCCCCCTTTCTCCCTCAACTCCCTGCTTTGCTATTTCATCTCTAAGAGATGCCCCAGAAGCAGCCCTGAATTATGGTGCTGCCTGCTTCCATTTCGGGGCATCCAAGGACAAGGCACTTTACAGGCATTATTTTATTCGGAAAATAGTAATTCGGNTCTCGCAAAATACTCTTTGCAGGCAGTAAGATGAATGGAAGAAAGATTTCCATATTCCTATGAACCACTTCGGTTCTCACGATTAAAATCCTTACATATCCTTTCATTTAAAAAAACCTCCTCCCTCTTCCCGTTCCCCGTTCTTAAATACAGACATTTAGTCAGAAAATCCCGCTGGAGATGGCTCCCAAGTTGAAACGCGCTCTTAGGGAAAACTCGCCCGGCTTTCGGCGGGGCCCCCCAAACCGGCAGGCTCCCCGGTGTCCGCAGGTTTCAGCAGTCCCCATCTTTTCTCTCCCTGTCCAAATCCTCCTCGCCAGTCCGGGGGGCTCCGTCGGGGCGCAGCGCTGCCTCTCAGTATTTGGCCGGGCAAGTGGGCGAATGGCAGATCAGCAGTTTCAGAAGAAAGTGTGGGGTTGATTATTGACTAAAAAGACTTTTTTTTTTTCTTCCAAAGCAACATTCACAGGATTGTTTGAAGCAAAACGCATACGAAGGATTTTTGCCTCTTCTCTCCTCCTACGCTGGCCGCTTCCCCTTTCATGTGGTGCCTTCTCACTTATGCCATAAGGAGCAAGTGTTTTCTGTTTTAGTGCTCTGTTTACAGCTTTGGTGCACGAAGTCATAAATCTTGCATAGCCATAAATGACAAAAACCATTGGTATGCGTAAGAGGCCACCCCAGCCTTATAGTGCTTTTTATTTCTCGCTTCCCCCTCGCTTTGTTTGTGTTTAAAGATGACGCTGGGTTCCCTCGTGCTTTAAACGGACTAGTTATATTTATAATGCCTTAATTAACGAAGTAACGTCAAGTTTACACCTAGATTTTTATTCGCAGGCTCCGCTTAATGCACGGAGCCCAGAGCCCCGTTACCGCCTGCCAGACAGGCAGAATCTGCAACTTTGTTTAAGTTCTCGTTTGCACGGTCGCTGCCGTGTTTCTGTTGCAGGAAACTGGGGGGACACCACCACCCCCAAACCCCGTGGCGCTGAGGAAAGAGGCGAGCGCCTTCCTCGGCTGTGCCGCGGAAAGAAGGTGAAGGCGAGCCGTGAGGCGCCGGGCCCGCGTCCACGCGAGGTTCCCACCCACGCGTCCCCACGGGGTGCTGCAGGCACCCCGACCCGTCTGTGCAGCACATGTGCGTGCGTGAGCGCCTCTGTGCCCGTCCCGGGCGCTGGGGATATTTGAGGGGGGCAGGGGGGTGTCTGTGTGTACATCTGTGTGTGTGTGCGCTCACGCATGCATGAGTTAATAATTAGTAACTCTAATGATTTCCAGCGTGGCTCTGAAAGCATTGCCCAGAGCGGGGATCCTGGTGGGCTTCGGTTGGCTCTCCGGACCCAGCCCCGGCTCTCCGGGCTTTGCTCCCCTCCCCGGGACTCAGCCGGGGCTGTGCGGGGCTCCCGGCCGTGGGGAGCGGCACAGGGGCTATTCTGCAGCTGCCCCCCAAGCCCACCGGTAAGAGGGACAAACTCAAACCCCCACAGCAGCACCCTGGAGGCTGGTGAGAGCGACCCTTTGTGAGCGCCGTTTGTCTTCATTAGCATAATTTTCCTGGACTTCGGTGACGCCCGGGTGCGGGGGGGCCGCACTCCTTCACTGCCGTGCTCCTGCGCT